>JABCMJ010062726.1:0-12744 GCA_014822125.1 Arbutus unedo
TCTACTATGTATTTATGATCAAACCTACAGTTTATTCCTTATGAATGATTATTTTGGTGATTTTTGGCAAGAATTCTTTAATATTTATTTATTTAATTATTTATGTTTTAAAATTTTAGGGTGTGACAACCTCTATTAAGGTTATTATCAATCTAGAATGTTTTGAGCACGATTTTTAAATTGCAATAGAATACATCGGGACTGGATTGATAAATTGAAATCCAAAACTATTAGTTTTTAGTGTAAAAAAGAGACGCGCGCATACATGCCTATAGAAAAATAATGACTTGAAAAGGAACAATGAAAAGCTGACAAGAATAATTAAATATTTTCTTTGTCCTGATTTGTTTGTCCATTTTCACCATTTAGGACATTCCAAAAAATAATTTATATTTTTTAATTTATAACTTTTTTTTATATTCAATATAGATCTTGTTTGATAAATCTCGATTAGTTCTATTGGATAATGTTTTCATAATTATCTAAAACATTATTAATCACTCAATGTAGATAATTTTTTGAATGGCACACATGTCGAAATAGGACAAACAAATCAGGACGGAAGGACTATTAAAAACCTCAAATCCAAGGTTGAAGTCCTAACTAGGGATGAAACCAGACCGGTTTGGCGAAAAACTAAGACCAAATGGGTTGCAAGGTTTGGCCATTTACAAACAGAAAATCGAACAGGAGACTATCGGTTTGGTCCAATTCAGCTTGACCAATTTAGATTCAGTTTGGTCTAATTTTCGATTTGGATGGGCTCAAGACCATATTTCAAAAAATTGTAAAAAAATAAGAAGCCCTGTTCAGATATTTTAATGAATTATATATTTTTTTGCAAGACTTTTTTAGGTATTATGAATAAGTCTAATTGTGATCGCCCGATCACTGTTAATAAACTAAGCTTTTAAGTCCAATTGTTAAGCCTAATTTTAAGAAACCAATTTCATAAGGTTAACATTTACTGAACAGGTCCAGTCCGGTCAAGGGCCTAAGGATTAAATACCGAAAACCAAAGTGAAAATTTTGAAAAAACACAAACTAGATCGGACCCGACCAATCTGAGTAAAAAACACAACATTCTGGGGACGTTGTTACTGGGGTGTCAAAATGATTTTTTGCGTTCGTGAGTAGCTTTTGCGACAGCAAAACTTTCCGACTAAAAAAGGTAGACAACATGGAAATATTAGCGTTGGTTGGAACATTTGTCGCAAAAAAAAAAAAGTTTCAACTAGGTCTAGAGGAAAAAACATTTACCAAATATGTTTTCTTAGTGTATTGATTTCTTGCCGTCGCAAAAGATAATACATGAAAAAAAAACCGCTTTGCATTTGGGTTTCTTGCGTCGCAAAAACCAAACTTACTACGAAAATAGAAGACATGAAACAACAAAAAGGAAATCCAAATTCAGAAGAACCCATGGAGTATCATCATGATTCCTAATTCCCTAATACTTAACTCTCAACACCCTAAAACAATCTACTTAGCACATGCAGAAAAACAAGGAAAAAATCCAGATGAAGCACAAGGACCCCAAGTTTAATCACTTGAAAGCCCAGGAGTTCTCCTTGCGAATTTCCTCTTCTTCCTCGCGACTAAAATCATTCTCAATGTTGAACATCTTCCTAACATCCTCCGGCGACTTTTCCTTTATCATATCCGCGACTTTCTGACAAATCCCATCGAACAAGTCCTTGACGTCGAGATAATTCGCTGCCATGATCAGATCGAACAGAACCGCCTGATCTTTGTCCAAAAATTCAGCGTCAAACAACTTGAGATCATCGTCTGGTTTGGTATCTTCGTTCGCGTGTTTCTTGCAGTACTCCACCACCATCGCAAGCGTCTTCCCATCAACATTGGCCACGGGAATCGTGTCGGATGCGCAGTTGTCCTCGATCATGTTTTTGAGCATCGTTGATTTTAGGGCTGCCGATTCTTGTATCTCGAATGTCTCGCCGTCAAAACTCTGTAGGGTTAGTTTCTTCTCGGAAGACATGGTGTTTGTTGTTTTGCCTTAACGGAGAAGATGGCACGAAAGTTGGAGTGATATTTGGGAGGATTAATAATGGAAAAGAAGAGGGTGATCTATGTTCAATGAATGTCTCTCTCTCTCTCTCAATACATATATATAGAGAGAGAGACTTCCTACTTTGAATTGGAAAGGGTTTGGATATGGAAACAAGGCACCAAGCGTCGTGACTCGTTAGTGTTTCTTTCCATATTGGACCGGGAAAGCACAGTATGAGCAGGACCGGTAAAATTGATAAACAAATGAAAATTGGTATTGGAGGCTGAATTCGTGTTCACTTGTTTTTTTTTTTTAATTCGTTTACGGTTAAATTTTTATATAAATAAATCATGTTTGAATTTTTTTAAAACTTGTTAATTTTTCAAATTTATTTTGACTAAGTTACTATTTGGCCTAATTTTTTTTTTTTCGGCTTAATTTTTTCTCTATTTAATTTTTCTTTTTTTGCATTTATTGTTTTGGCTTCACTGTTTTGTGATTTAGTAGTTCGTCTTGATGAAAAAAATTTAAAAAGTATAAAATTATGTCAAAAAATTAAAAAAATCACTAGAAAGGACAAATAAGCTTAAAAATTGATTGGGTGTGCTGTGAATGGTGTGTTTTCACGTATTTTCTTTTTTTTACTCAAAACGATGAGCAACAGGTGCTATTGTGCGGGCGGCACAGCAAGCCTCCCAAATTCTTTTGTAAAAGTCTCCAATGTTACTTCTCAAGTCATTGTGTACTGCTTTCAAATTATTATTTGGCTTAATAATTATTTTTACTTTTCGAATTTACATTATAATTCTGTTTTGTAATATTCGATTGTTGATATAATGAAATTATTTTCTGAAAGAGAGTCCGATCAATTGTCCGCATATTTTTTGCTACTAGTTAAGACCCGTAAATTGCACATCTGAAATTATCGAATGGAACAGGAGTGACTCGTATAAATATTATCACATGAACGACATCTTAAATTCTTGATATCCACATAAAAAGTTAGCTTCATTCAATAACCATGGCCACGTAATTCTTATCTCGTTTCTAAATCCTAAAATACGAATGTTTTCTAAATCACCTCTCTGAGACCCAGAGAGGTCTGAAGCTGTGCTCTGCGTGAGTGTGTCTCCTCACACCTAACCAATGTTTGGATTGAAAGAAGTAAGAGTAATGATACAAACACACACACACACACACACACACATATATATATATATATATTCTGAACACATTAGGATATAAATGTGTCTGAAATCGCTAAATGCATGTCGGAACTCTGTGAGATCTAACGATTTCGGACACTGCGTTGGGAACGTACGTGTTCTTAGATTTTTTGAAGAAGTAAAGTATAGGGATGACAAAACCGCTTTTGGGCTGATTGGGTAATTATCTGATCTGGGTTTTTTCTGCTAAAACTATTTATGTTGATTCTTCGTTTGTTTGAGATGAGTCCCTCATCCAGTTAAATTGTCTAGATTTTGATTTCTAAGACCTTCAATCGAAAATCTCATTTCGGTCTAATATTTCACTCCAAATTGGACCGAGCCGGACCATCTATATTCTTGATCATATTCTTCCAAACCAATCATTACATTGTCTTCATCTTATTTTGATAGTCATTTAATTTATAACAATTCTGCTTCGCGGATCAACACCATTGCGTAATTATGATTACAAACACATAAACTTGATACCACAACACTCCTATATAGTCAACTTTTGATTTTGGGGAGTGCTCTCGAATCTTAAACCAAGGTATTATAATAATTAGTGATGTCATAATTTTAAAAATCAAAATGTAATATATGCAGCCGATGTAGATTTTGTACAATTCTTCTTCATTTAATACATATAGAAACTTACATGAGTTATTCTCGAGAAAATTATCGTGAAGTGAAGAAAACACTCTATATTTTTGTCTAGTAAAACAATTTTGTGAAAAAGTTAAATCACAGGAGTTTGTTGAGGTTCCAGAAAATCACGTAAAAATCTATGTATTATATTTTGAGTTTCTTGCCGTCGCAAAAACCAATCTTTACTATGAAAATCGAAGACATGAAACAATAAAATCATTTGATTGGAACCCTTCTTGCATAGTATTCAAAAGCCAATGCATTCTCTTTGCGAATTTCCTCTTCTTCCTCGGAACTAAAATCATTCACGATGTTGAACGTCTTCTTGATCTCATTCGGCGACATTTCCATAATCATATCGGTCACTTTCTAACAAATCTCATCCAACAAGTCCTTGACATCGAGATAATTCGCTTGCCATGATTAGATCATATAGAACCACCTGATATTTGTCCAAAAATTCAACGTCGAACGACTTGAGATCATCGTCTGGTTTGGTATCTTCGTTCATGTGTTTCTTGCAGTACTAGACAGTCCTGGCCCCGGGGTAAGCCCCGCAAGCCCCCGGACTCGGGCAACCCCCAGCGCGGGACAACAAAAAAAAAAAATTTTGTAAAAATATTTTAAAAAATAAGTATAAATATTAGTAAAAATATATGGAACACTTATTTTTTCGTCATTAACTAGATTTTCATCTCGTTCTCTTTTAATGGTTATGGTTACGTTTTGGTCCTATCCTTTAAAAAATACTCAAACTACCCTAGTTTTTTAATTTTGCATAATTTCAGCACTTTGTCCTTTAAACAACGGGATACAATCACAAGCTTAATTACCATATTAGTTTCAACATCCAAAAAACTGAGTTTCTTGTCCTCCATAATTGTGATGGTAAATTTAATGCCTTTTATAAAGTTGATGGTAAATTATAGATCTTTTGTACATTTGATGATAAATTTATTTACTTGATGGTTAATTTGTTAAAGTCGATGGCTTGGGGGAGGATGAAACAGGAACTTCGTATTTCAGTAAATCAATACAAGAAATTGAAAATTAGTGATATAGGATGATGAATATACCAAATTGAATTTAGGAGGATAAACATAGTAAATTCGGATTCTATGAACAAATATAGGGATCGACAAAATCTCAGTCACTTAATATGATTTTGGTAAGTATCTTTTGGATTCTGGTGGATATTTTTTTAATTCACATAATACATTTACGATATTTGTTTTTAACTTTTTAAGCCTAATTTACTGCTATGTTTTTTAACTTAACAAATTGGAGATTATATGTTTTCACTTAAAAAGGATAAAAAGTAAACTAACACTAAAAAATAATGGCAAAAATATCAAACCATATAAAAATAGAATGAAAACGTAAGTTAAAAAACCTAATGGGATGAAAATCTACGCAGCGTGAGTTCATAGGATGCTGATTTAAATTCCCAAAAATATTATCAAATTTTGTTGATTGTTTTGGTCACAACTGCTTCAGTGGAGAAAGGTTTTTCAAAATTGAAATTGATAAAAATTTACTTTAGGATTACCATATCACAGGAGAGATTAAGTTGATTGACTATGATTTCAATTGAAAATAATTACTTGAACAAATTTAACTACGATGATTTAATTGAAGAATTTGCTTCAAAAAATTCACGAAGAAGTTGTTTTCTTTGAATCCGATTGTGCTAGTCATAAAACACTATGACCAGGGTTACATTTTGATTTTGAATTTTTTTATGTAATTCAAGTTAAAAGCGTAACGTAACGTAATTTATTTATTTTCTTGTTTTCTTGTTTGATTATATCTCTTTTAATTTTTTTTATGTCTTAATACTATGCGGGCAACCAAGTTATGATTAGGTTTGGACAACCCAAATGTCGAGCCCAGCACTGGTACTCGACCACCATCGCAAGCATCTTCCCATCAACGTTGGCCACGAGAATGGTGTCGGATGCACAGTTGTCCTCGATCATGTTTTTGAGCATCGTTGATTTTACCGCGGCCAACTCTGCTGTTTCGAATTCCTCGCCGTCGGAACTCTTTAAGGTTAGCTTCTTCTCGAAAGACATGATGTTTGTTGTTTTGCCTGAACGAAAAAGATTGCACGAAAGTTGGAGTGATATTTGGGAGGATAAACAAAAAAGAGGGTTTCAGATGAACTTCTATATGTACATGCGTACGGAAGTATAAATGTGTGTGTGTGTGTGTATATATATATATATAGTAAGCTTCTAATAAGGGATTCTTATTTTACTACGGTGCAGGTCTCCTATTTCTTGATCAAATTATCATGATCTGAACCGTTCAATGTGTTTAAAACATGTTTTTAAGGGTATCCGTCAGAAATCAGCTAAAAATAATTTTCAGGAAGGCTTGATCCATTTAATTTTTATACATCTGTTTCTGTCATTATTTATCAAATTTTGTTTAGATCAAGCTCTTCTCGATATTATTTTGAGCAAATTTCTTTCGGGTATCCTTAAAAATATGTTTTAAACACATTGAACGGTTCAGACCATCAAAATTTGATCAGAAAATAAGAGGTTCATATAGTAACAAAATAAGAAATTTTCTTATTATAAGAGGACTATACATGCACCTGGTTAGTTGGAAAAAGATTGGGAATTGAGAATGTGGTGAATTCCTACTTGGAATTGGAAAGGGTTTGGATACGGAAACAAGGAACAGAGCATGGCTGGTGAGTGTTTCTTTCCATGTCGGACTAGGAGAAGGTGATTTGATAAACGAATCAAAATTCATGTTTATCACTTAATCACCTTTTTATGTATTATTAATTTATCCCTTAATTACTTATAAATTATAAAATCTTACAACTTACCTCTTTGAACTAAGAATAATTCTTGATTTTCTTATGCGGTTAACGTAATTGGAGCCCATAAAATAATGAGAGCTCCACATGTTTTCAACGATTTCGAACACAATTATGTCTAGATCCGTGCACGGAAGATTGTGAGCATAGCATTACTCTTTTTTAAAACTTGTGAACTTCACAAATTTATTTCGAACAAACTCTACTCGGCTTATATGCTTTATAATGCTAGCTTGAACCTTTTTAAAGCTTGTTAATTTTTCAAACTTAGTTCGAATAAGTTCCTTTTAGATTCGTTTAGCTTATAAGTTATTATTTAATATGGCATGGGAAATACTATAGCTTTTAAAGTTTGTTGAAGTGGGTACTTGTAATTGGTTACCCAAACAAAATAGATTTACCAGGTAGTTCGGATAAAACATTTTCTCATTCGAGAATGACTTATGATCAGATCATTTAACTCATTTAAGATCGTTTGACTCATAATAAATGTCGGCTTAAGCAATTAATTGATGGGCTCATTTGTCGGCCCTAGAAAAGAGTTTTCTTTGTAATTGTTGTAGGTAGCAAGGAAATTGAGGGTTTTCGAAAAAATACTAGTAATAAAATTAGTAAATTTTAATGATGCATTTTTTAATTTTTTGTGTCGGAAAAGGATTCTCAGCTGAAATACTGCTGTGTGAAGAGAAGTTGAGAATAGATTTTGGGCTTGGCACCTCATGTGTAGTAAGGCCAGGCCCAAGTATAAGAGAACTGGTTTTGGGCTTGGCAGCCCACGTAGGACAAACACAAGCCCAAATCTGGTTTAGGGGAAGTAAAAAATAAGTTATGGGCCCAAGTCTGGCCCTGTCCTGGCAGGCGGTGACGCACGTGTGGTAAATGAGCCGAGCTCACGTTGTCATAAGTTGTTTCATTTTGAAAAACTTTAGGTCCTGCTTGATAATCCAATTTGGGTCGTCATATCCGGAATTTATTAGTGGCTTTAAATTCCGAATATAATATCAGGAGTCCAAATTTTATTTGTTTGGAGGGATAAAATTTAGACACCCTTCCTCTTATTTCAAATGTTATCCTCTTTCTCTATTTTCATTCTCATTCTGTTTACGAAAATATCATTATTAATTACGAGAATAACATCCTCATACTCATATCTACCATATTTTTTTCTCCAAAAATACTTAAACAAATTCTTTATAACTATTTACACATCTATAATAAATCTTCTCTCCTACTATATCAACTTTATTTATTTCATAATTTTAACCGGTAATAAACGGATCGTTAATTACACTCCAAATAGATTCAAACCTTTACGGCCTCTTTGTTAGCAGTGAATAAAGGTGGATATAATATGCCCCGGATAAAACAATTCGATGGTAAAAGAAATCCAGGAGTTGTTTGGGTGTTTTGGAGCCTTAATATTATTAAAAAATGATAGAACATTATTAAAAAATTCACTTAATATGAAAAAATGAACTAACTTTAACTTGTTATTATAATTTTTTAATTTTTTTGAATATATTTTTCTGATTTTGCTTATATTTTATATATATTTTTAGAGAGAGTAACATTCAATTTAATTAAAAATTTAAATTAAATTTAAAAAAATAGAAAAACACCGAAGATAAGGAAATAATTGTATAAAATAGAAAATTATCATAATTTTATATTATCCATCACTCATATCCACTACAAAACAAATCAACCATATACAAATATCCCTTCTATAAAAAATAAACAAACTAAGTAAATAATAATATCCCTTCAAAATTAATGTTCCCGTTTATTATATCTACCTATTATCCCCCTCTTATCATATCCTCTATAATATTCTCATTAAGATTTTAACTGCTAACAATTAAAAGAACTTTGAGGCCTATATATCCATTAAAATTCACTGTTATATTGAACAGTCTTTACCTTCAAACTTTGAAATATAATTTCTTTGAGAGAGAATTTTTTATTTATTCATTGATGATTTTTTTTATTGTTTATTCAAAATTTATACCTCTTACATCATAGTATTTAACATAACTTGGACCCAACTCAAGAGATTTTTGAATCCTATTTAACACAGTAGAAAAAACTTATATGAGCATATTTAGGTCTTTTCAAATAATTGATTCCAAAAATCATTCTTGAAAAAATTATCGTAAAGCAAGATAAAAGAAAATGTATTCTCTATGTTTGCATAAATTACAGTAATTTTTTCTTTCCCGACAACGGAACGAGGTATTGGAAAACCAAGTAAATGTCTATATATCATATTTTTTATTACGTTCTTTATTTAATTATTCTTTTTGTACAATCGTGGGTGTATTAGAGAATACGGCTGTAACAACAATAGCATGATCAAATTTTTATATTAAACTAATTTATTAGTAACCAATGAAATGGAAAATGAAATAATAGAAAGGAAGTCCAAATTCAGAAGAATCCAATCGAGTTTCATAGTTCCTAATTCCCTATTACTTAAAACTCTCAATACCCTAAAACAAATAACTCAACAAATGCAGAAAAAAAAAACAAGAAAAAAAAATTCACAGGAAGAAGGTACAAAGACACCCCCCAGGCCCCAAGTTTAATTACTCGAAAGCCCACGCATTCACCTTACGAATTTCCTCTTCTTCCTCGGGACTAAAATCACTCACGATGTTGAATGTCTTCCTGATCTCATCCGGCGACTTTCCCTTAATCATGTCGGCGACTTTCTGACAAATCCCATCCAACAAGTCCTTGACGTCGAGATAATTCGCTGCCATGATCAGATCCAACAGAACCGCCTGATCTTTGTCCAAAAATTCAGCGTCGAACGACTTGAGATATTCATCGTCTGGTTTGGTATCTTCGTTTGCGTGTTTCTTGCAGTACTCGAACACCATCGAAAGCGTCTTCCCATCGACGTTGGCCACGGGAATCGTGTTGGATGCGCAGTTGTCCTCGATCATGTTCTTGAGCATCGTGGATTTTAGGGCCACCGACTCTTCAATCTCGAATATCTCGCCGTCGGAACTCTTTAGTGTTAGTTTCTTCTCAGACGACATTATGGTGTCTGTTGTTTTGCCCGAACGGAAAAGATTGCACGAAAGTTCGGGTGATACTTGGGACGATTAATGGAAAAAAAAGAGCGGAAGGGTTTCGGTATATTGAGAGAGAAAGAGAGGGAAAATATATATATATCTATATATATATACACACACGTACACAGAGAGAGAGAGAGAGAGAGAGAGAGAGAGAGAGAGAGAGAGTTCCTACTTTGAATTGGAAAGGTTTTGGATATGGAAAGAAACAAAGCGTCGTGCTCGTGAGTTGTTTGGAAATAAATCAAATTTGAGGTTAAATTGTTATATAAATAAATCAAATTTGAACTTTTTCAAAACTGGCTAATTTTTCAAATTTATTTCGAATAAGCTACTACTCGATGTCTATTTGGCCTAAAAAAGTTTTTTTAATTTTTTGTTTTTATTCATTCTTTTCATTTGTAATTTCGGCGTGAATTATTGATTCGTCTTGATGACATAAATTTAAAAAGTATGAAATTATATTCAAAAACTAAAAAAAATTCATTAAAGACGATAAATAAGGCCAAAAGAAACCTCGTCTTGGATTATTTTTGTCATTTTTAAATTTTTTTCAAATTTGATCCGTTATTTATAACTTATATGAAAGCTTCCAATAACTCATAAAAAGTTGACAAAAACAAAAAATTACAAAAAAAATTTCACATAAGGACAAAAAAATTATCCAATAATCTAGTTAGTTCAAATAAAACTGTGTTGATTTATAATGTTAGGTAGAGCTCGCTCATAAACCAATTAAAATTGGTGAGTTAGAATTTGTGTTTGTTCGCTAAATGTTCGTGTAACAGGCCGGAGACGTAGAAGATTAGGTCTTTGGCCCAATTGCACGTTTGGCCAATCTGTGATGGGACCGAGCGAGGGTAGGCCCAAAGATAAATCTACTCGTATTGTGAGGTTTGGCAGGCCTCAAAACTGATTGGCATGCCTCAAGTCTTATCGGTTACACGATTCCATAATGGACTGAACTTCCTCCACAATCAACATGCAAGACAGGTCTAAGTTATCAACTCACGATGTTCGGTCGAGTAGCCAAGGGCACTATGCTCGGCATGGCTAGGGTGACGCGTGCCCCACGTAGCGGACAGTTGCTTGGGAAGACATGGGGATAGGTTATAATTTGCCGCAAATGTGGATAGTACCGCTCAATTCACATGGAGGTGGGACACAGGGCAGAAGTGTTGTGACTTGTGGTCGATGCCATGATATTTTCAGCCAGTTGGTTCTACTCTCCTCACAGTAAGTTAACTTAAGTATTATTAATGTCCTCCGGAAACCCAACTTTGGTTGACACTACCTTTGATTGAATAATTTGCAGTAAAAGGAAAAGCGTTCAAGGGATTGTCAAGAAGTAATCAACAAAGTGGAATTCATACAATACAGTTCACTTGAGTTTCGTTTGTTGTATAAAAAAGATCAAGTTTGAACCTTTTTTTTTATAGCCCGTAAAGTTTTCGAACTTAGTTCAAACAAAGCTACTACTCATCTCGTTCAGTTTATAATGTCAGGTAGATCTGATAAATAAATTAAAATTAGTGTTTGAGTTTAAATTTGTGTTCGCTTGTTAAAAATTCATTTGAGATTGGATTGTTGTATCAAAAACCCACCACCATTTAAGCTTGCAAATTTAACTTGAACAAATTACTACTCGACTTGTCTTGTTTTGATTGTTTAAAAAATTCAAGCTACTCTAGATTGGATTATGATCAAATCAATTCGAGTTAGCTCGCCTTATAATAATTAATGTCAAGCTATCACAATTAACTGCTCAACTCATTCAATTCATTGGCCCTAGAAAAGACTTTTCTTTATTTATTTAATTATTTCAGGTAACATGAATTTAGCATTTTCGGGAAAATACTAGAAATAAAATGGGCCACAAAAACATACCCATGAGAAATTCATGTATACCCTATCTTCCCTCCCCTGCCCCAAAACCTGCAAATGAGATGACACACACAAGGGCCAAGGCCTACAAAAGGACCCCTATTACATTGAAAGGCATCCGCAAAATTTTATTGTGCACACTCTTCTGTCTCACCTTTTTATAAGTGTCACGTTATTATAATTCTAAACTCACCGTATCTCTTCTTTAATTCTGTTTACTAACTGAATCTTTATATTTTCAAAATAACAAAATTCCCATTGTTGGTAAAAAAAAAAAAATCCAAACCACAAGTATTCTGGCATTTTGATTTGGAATTCTGGTTATAAATTAAAACTACAGTTTAATTCTGGAATTCTGGGTATCTTTGTGTTTTGGATTTTTTTTATACGGTAATTTTGTTATTTTGAAAGTATGAACATTCTGTTAGTAAACAGAGTTAAAGAAAAGTTGTGATGGGTATAGAGTTGTAGAGATGTGAAGTGTGTAGAATGATGGGACAAAGGAATAAATTTTCAATTTTTTTTACGTACAATTATGTGTGTATCCGAGGATTCGAGTGCAACAACATTAATACTACGAACAAATTCTTAGAATAAACTTATTTATTAGTAACCAATAAGATGGAAGACATGAAATAATAATATAAAGGAAATCCAAATTCAGAAGAATCCCATGGAGTTTTCATGGTTCCTAATTCCCTAATAATTAACTCTTACCCTAAAACAAATTACTTAGCACATGCACAAAAACAAGGAAAAAATTCACAGGAAGCTCAATCACTCGAAAGCCCACGCGTTCTGGTTCCGAATTTCCTCTTCTTCCTCGGGACTCAAATCATTCACGATGTTGAACGTCTTCCTTATCTCATCCGGCGACTTTCCCCTTATCATGTCCGCCACTTTCCTACAAAGCCCTCCCAACAATTCTGGGATGTCGAGATAATTCGCCGCCATGATCAGATCATACAGAATCGCTTGATCTTTGTCGTAAAATTCAGAATCAAACGACTTGAGATCATTGTCTTTGTCACTCTCATCGTCATCTTCCTCCTCATCAAAATCGTCGTCGTCGTC
>JABCMJ010062742.1:0-12437 GCA_014822125.1 Arbutus unedo
AAAATTCAGAAAATAAAAATAGAAAACAGAAAACAGGAATGGTTACCAAACATAGACTTGGTATTTTTTCGAGAATAAAATTCAAAATGTACGACTAAAAGGGATTCAAATAAGCGGTGCTGATCACTTTTTTTCTTCTAAAGTTGGGGGGATTTAGACGATGAATATGAATATTTTGGATAAATTAAGAGACAAATCAATAATTTTTAAATATGTGATGCAAAGCTAATAAAATTAAAAAAATAAATAAAGATAAAAAATATTTAAAAAAAGCATGTTTGCTTTCTTCTTAGATTGATAATATTTTCTTTTCTTCAATTTATGTATCACGGAACACTTAAAAAATAAAAAATAATTTTTTTATAACCAAGTTTATGATTGATCTTTAAATATTATTTTTGTAAACGGTGAATATTTTTTCGAAATAAAAATTTGCCCAATACTAGACTTATTTTGGTACCACAAAATACTTAAAATAAGAAAAAATGAATGAAGAACTCTTAAATATGGACTTTTTGATAAATTCCCCCCAATTTTGTAGCTTGAGGGAGTGAAAAGCAACTCTTAAAAAAAGAAAAATTTCTTAAATATTTTTAAAAAATACTTAAATATTCATCCTTAAATTTTTAAATACTGCAGAACACTTAAAAGAAAAAAAATTTTATTTCCCAATAATCGAGTCCGCGGTTGATCTTTAAATATTATTTTTAATCAACTGAATTTTTAATATTTTTACAAAATAAGGCTAAAATTAAGTTGTCTCTCTAAAATCAAGTCTTTAAAATAAGGATTATCAATATTGTAAAAAATGACGAAAGAATAATTTTTTGATTTTTAGGCAGTCACACCCCCTTCCTTATTTTTTTGCGGGAGGGATGAAAAACAACTCTCTATTTTTAACATGATTCCGTTACATGTCTTTCTCAAGTAGCTTATGTACTAATAGTATTTCTCAGGTCGGCTAAACTCATGACGCTCTCGGTAACACGAATGTGAGCAAGAGAATTTTTTGCCGAATTTAATATTCTGTTATTAAATGGTAGAGAAAAAGTCAATAAATCTTATAATTTAAGTTTTACCTCCTTCAACTAGAATTTGAGCATATGTTGATTCTTAAATATTAGTAAATTTTATTTTGGAGTTTTGAGCGACCAATGATAGTAGGTTCTTGCGAATGAAAAAAAAAACTCAGAGATGAGAGCAACGAAAGAAAAGTCATTTAAAACCTGCGCACACACGTAACGAAAATTGGTATTAAAAGCGTGTTTCTTCGCTCTAGAAGATAAGATTCCTTTTTTATATATGTGTTGAATTTTCAAACCAATATCCAATGGAGCATTTTCTCAATTACATTATTTGGGGAGTGAAGCAGTCAACAGCCTGTAATTCAAAATCAAACGGCCAATCACTACAATTTACAACATCTTGGACCTATTCAAATTTCGGGGATAATTCTTTTGGGGTGAATTGAAGACTTCTATTGTCTTTGAATTTTAATGTCTTTGAATTTTATCCAAAGGAAAAAACTACAGCTTCAGGTGATATATATGTATTATCAGGCAAAGTACACCATTAGCCCCCATTGTTTTAGCAAGTTGTCATTTGTTTTCAATAACTTAGAGCGTCCAATCAGTCTACGTGTCATTATTAATCTTCAACGGGGGACTGTGATAAAGATATAATATCTCGGAGCTAACAAATTTGGTATTTATTTTGTTTATGAGACATGTGATATAATATTCGAAGGAAGTTTATATCCTGGAGGAAGGAGAACATACTATAACGAATGAAGGGTGGTACTACAAGTCTCCTCCCTTGTGATAAGTCAATATTGACTATATTACCCTAAAAAAAATCCTACAATGCAATAAAACATTGTTAGCCTCATTTTTTGGGGTTTATTTAGCCTATAGTTTCTAATTTATTTATTTTTCTCTTTATTTAATTTTTTTGTATTTGTTAATTATGTTTTCATCAAAAAAATTTGGTTTATTGATTCATCTCGACGGAAAAAATCTAAAATTATGTTCGAAAGTTTAAAAAAAATTCACCAAATACGAAATTTTAGTTTTTGAATATAATTTTGTACTTTTTAAATTCTTTTCATTTAGACAAACCAATAAACAACCAAAATTAATACAAAATAAATTCAAATAAGGGCCAAAAAATAATAATTTAATAATTTAATAACCACAAGAGTCCAAATGGACGTCAGCTTAATTTCTCTACACCACAGTGTGTTAATCTTCATCGATATCATCATTAGTCGCAATTTTATTTAGCGATGGTTCAAAATGTTCTCTTTTTAGATGGTTCAAAATGTTTGAATTGCTTGAGTTTATGAACTCTCTCTCCTATTTTTGGTTCATCGTTATTCTTAACAGTGTGTCTCAACATTCATTTTTTTTAATTTTCTATTTTGTTTGTCTTTTTTTTGGAGTCCTAAAGTCAATCCCTACACAATAATTGTTACAAGAAACCATATCTCAATTAGTTAACTTTATTTTCAAAATTAATCAGAAAAAAATGAATGTTTGGAAGCCAAACACCAGTTTGTGAACTTTAAGTACAACAGGTTTCGTTTAAAAGGTTTTGTATCTTGTGAGTTTTTTTTTATAAAAAATATTATTTGGCGATCATTTACTGCGAGGGTGGCTAACTTTTCTTCGTTATGTTCAGAGATGGGGGGCGAAACAGAAGTTTCGTGAAATGGGCTTTGTAATGTCGTTGATTATGTGGAATGGGTTTCCTGATACGAGGGATTTCTTGGGAAAAAATTGGTACAGAAATGTTATGCAAGTTGTAACAGAGTTCTGTAAAAATTATAGATTTTTTAGACTAACCGGGTATAGTTCGGTGAGAGAGCGGGGTATCAGGAGAGAGAAAGAGGGGGGAGGAGAGCCGATGGGAGCAGAGCATCGATGATAGTGATATTCACCGGAGCGGATAACACAAAGAGAGAGATCAACATGGTGAATAAGAAAAACAGAGTATTCACCCTTCTAAATACCCCTCTAATATGTACAATTGAGTGAAGACAAAAGGGAAAAAGGCTTAAAAGGATTGAGGGAGAGAGAGAGAGAGAACATGGGTTCTCTTCTGGGGGGTTGTGTGTGTGTGAGGGAGAGAGCAAAAAATAATAAAAAAATATTAAATTATTACTATTTGATTTTTCATTAAAATTTTAAATCTCTGTATATGATTGTCTTTGATTGACAGAAAAACATAAATTGAAAGTCAAAATTGAGTCATTTCAAAAGGTAGAGACAAAAGTGACATTCGAACCAAACTACTGGAGTAATTTACCCTTAATATTTTGTAATCTCTCTAAATTTTAAACTCTAATTAAGGAATTAAAAATATAAAATAACTTATTAAAAATAAAATATTAAATTATTATAACATACACAATATCACTAAATCACAAATTGTGTACTTTTATTGTAAACTTATCAACATTATTCATCATAGATATGATTATACTTGTCAATTTTTATCCAACTTAATTTACTCGTGTATATATGATGGGCTAATTAAATTAGTTTTTTTACATTACCAAACTACGTACGATGATTGTCATCTGTATTGACAAACCATTATAATCTATCTATTTAATATACGGCAAGTAGAACTAGTATAATAATATTGAGATAACGTTACTTCATTTGACTTTATCTTATTAAAAACCTTGAAGATTTGTAGGGAGAGCTGGGGTGATGAACATCCTTAAACCAAGGATAAAACTGAGACAGATGTGATGAGATCATCATTAATGAAGTATTAATCAAACAATAGTAATTTACGGATTAAAAAAACATTGTCAGTGCTGTTTCTCCTTCATTGCAGCGGAAGGCCCCATGTGCATTCACTTAAATGGGCTTTACTCTTACTCAAGGGACGGTTTATTTATTTATATTTTAAACTCGGGAGGCATTTGATTTATGCACGTTGTACCTTGGGGTTACTGATGATATAAATAATAATGTTATATATCTCTTTAATATTTTAAATTGTTAAATAATTTTATGGTTATCAATTTAATATGCTGACAACTTACGGTTGAAAACTTAAAACTAGAAATTAAGCACAGAAAGTTGAATATTAAATTTTTTAAGTATAAAAGCTATTTGTTATAGATGTATTGAAATTTAAGCATTCAATTAATTAAGTTATTTGGTTTGCACAAGGTGTTGAAGTTTAAAATTTATTGATTTTTCAACTTAGCCCTTCACAAGGCTTGTGACACACCAAGCCCTCTTGATATTGTAGGCGTGGTAGTGATGGTGGTCGGAGGTGGTGGAGTAGTGATAGGTACAGTGGTGGCGGGTGACAATTGGCGGTCGTGGTTAGTGTGGTGGTGGGTGATAGTGATGATTAGTGGCGGTGGTGGTAGATTGTAGTGTGGTCGGCAGTGTAGTTAATGACGGTAGTGGTTAGCGGCGGTGGTCGTCTGTGTGGTTAACAGCGGTGGTTGGCATTGTGCTTAGTAATAGTGTTATTAGTGTGGTGGTTAGTGGCAAATGGCAGATGAGAGTGGTCAGTGGCAGATTCATAAATCTCATACAGAAGGGTCATACTGTAATATACTGAGAGCAAATTTAGCTTAAACATAAATTTAGAAACGTTGTCAAAGATATGGGAGAAAAATAAAACACCTCTTGTGTGTTGTGTACACAAGTTAACGAAAGTTTATTTTAAAATTTTAAGTTTGCAGTTAATCCCAAAATACTTTTTTAAGTAAATATAAATTTTTAGAATTTTTTTGAAAATAAAATTCAGATAACACGATCGAGAAGGTTCAAACCAGTGGGGTTGATCAATCTTTTAATGCGATGGTGACCAAAGTAAAACAAAACAAAAACAAAAAAATATGCCCACATTGTCACCATCGTATTAAAAAAAGTGACCGACACTACTCATTTAAAATTCTTTCGGTCGTAGTTTCTAGGTTTTATTTTCAAAAATATTCTAAAAATTCACCATTAACTTAAAACAACATTTCGAGATTAATAATTGTAAACTCAAAATTTTAAAATAAAATTTTGTTAACGGTGTGTGTGTGCACAGAACCCACCTCATCCACAAAAATATACGTATAAAAAAAAAAAGAATTGCGAGGGGGGAGGTTCACATGACCAATGGATCCTCCACTAGCGATGCTAAGTATTGGTGGTAGTAGTTAGTGTGATGGTTATTAGCAGTGGTAGTTAGCTCGTGGCATTAGTGGTTAGTGTGGCGGGTGGTGGTGGTCAGCAGTATTGTGATTAGTGAAAATGGTGATGGCAGTAGTGATTAGTGGCGGTGGTCGGCAATGTGGTAAATAAATTTTTTTTTTTATAAAACTCTTTTGAGTGTGTTTAACATCTTTAATTAAATAGTTGTATAACTATTTAATTTTTTACTTCTTTATGTTTGCTGAAAACTTAAAGTTTTAAATTCTTCAAAGTTTCGTTATCAAACCGGCTTAATACCTTTTTACTTAAACTATTTTATTTTAAATGTTGAAAATAGGTAATCAAACAACCCCATAGTAATACCCCTTAATGTTTGTAGAATTACAATGTATATACTTGTAATTTTTAAAATTGTACTACATATTCTTACTTTTTTTTTATTTTATGTAACATTCAAGTCCGCTTATCATAATATACATATTCTATCCTTTCTAATTATACAATAGTGTGAAAATGCATTTAATAACTTTTATTTGTTGACAAAATACCTCCTTCTTTTTCTACATAGTTGATATTTTATTTTTCTAAAAATAAAATATAAATTCATACATTAAATACTCATCTGGCCTTAATTTTTTTTTCAAAAATTTTATAATGACCAAAAATTTCCATTTGAATATATCAATAAAAGTACAAAGAACAAAATTCAATTCTCATTGAAAATCACTTTTACTTTTGTTCTTTATACTTTTGCTAATCTATTGAAGTGTGATTTTTTTTTTTATCATTTATCTCATCATTCTATAGTTTGGATGACAGGAATAAAAAATATAAAAAAATTTAACAAGTTTTGAATAGACAAAAATAATATTAAAATTAAAAAAAATTGAGATTAGTGAAGTTTTTAAAAAACTTTCATGATTTTTTTTAAGTTTTAGGTTCCTCTTTTCGAGGTGAATCAATAATCCTGCAACATTTAATGTAAGACTTGTGATAGAGAAATTTTTGAACAAAATTCTTTAAAAATATTAAGGTCAGTGAGTATTTAATGTATAAATTTATATTTTATTAATTTTTATGAAAATAAGGCATCAATTATGTAAAAAAAAAAAAAGGAGTTTTTGTCAACAAATAAAATGTATTAAAGGCATTTCCATAACATTATATCAATAAAAAGATAAAATTGGTATATTATGATAAGTGGACATGAATGTTACATGCATAAAACAAAAAATAATAATGGTATTCAGAGTGATTTTAAAAAATATATGAATATATAGCTGAAGAAGATCAACATCAATCCCAACAATGGTAAGAATTACCTTGTGTTTGGAGCCTCTTAATTGAGGACGATGAACTGGCAACGGTGAGCTTCCTCACCTAGAAACATTGAGGTCTTTGCGTCAACACCCGATGAAATGACTAGGGTGGATCTAGAGAGGGCAAGCCACTAGCTCAATATCTATAATGTCGTACGTCCAGTGGAATAATAGAGCGGAAGATCAACAGTCTAGCAATAAACGAGGAGGTGGAAAAATTCCTTGAAGCTTGAGCTATTAGAGAAGTTGTGTTTCTGGAGTGGCTGTTGAACACGGTGATAGTAAAGAAGAAAAATAAAAGGTGAAGGGTTTGCAGGGACTAATTAAACATGAACAAATCTTGACCTAAAGACCCCTTATTGCAAAAAATGGACAAATTCATGGACTCAACTGCCCCACCATGAGAAGACGACATGCATCACCCCAAGAGAACTCTAGTGCTGCAAAGTGATGTCATTTAGTCTCAAGAATGCAGGGCCATTTACCAAAAGTTAGTCACAAAGATGATTCCCGAGCTACTCGATTCGAGCATGGATGTGTCTACCCTTGACAATATGTTAGAAAAGTCCAAAGAGTTGGGCACCTATATGGAGGACCTCCTAGTGACCTTTGACATCCTCAAAGATTACAAAATGAAGCTCGTGCGTCAAAGTGAGCCTTTAAAGTGGAATTTGGAAAGTTCATGAGATACCTCATCACACGGAAAGGTTAGAAAACAGTCTCGAGCAGTGTTAGAGCTTCAATGTCTGACTCGCGCTAAGGAAGTGTAAAAGTTGATTGGCATGGGAGAACAAAGAGTGTGATTTGTCAATGGAGGAGCTCAAGCACTACCTTTTCATACTACTGCTCCATTCAACGCTGCTCCCTAGCAAAAACTTGGACGTTTACTAGGCACTGTTGGACTATGTGGTAAGAGCCTCCTTGCTTATAGTAGAAGAAAAAAATCCAACTATCGATCTTCTAAATTAGTAAGACACTCATTGATGTCGAGACCATGTATCTCTCGTTGGAAAAGTTGACCCTAGCACTGCTGCTCGCATGGAAGAAGTTACAATACTACTTTCGTGCCCAGTGCATCTGAATATACATTGACTAGCCCTTCAAAACCCTCATGTGCAAACAAAATGGGCAATAGAGCTAGGAAAGTATGAGATACATGCCAAGAACGCCAGTGAAGATGGTTAATGACTAAACTTGCGAATGCAAAAATCAAGAAGATTGTGTGGGGAAAAATCAACACACTGACCTTTTAGCACCTCTTTCTTTAATAGTCGGAACAAAACTCAGACGCATTATCCAAGTATCCTTTGAATCGAGAGTAGTAATTGAGGATGACCTACAAACCTATCCTACCATAGATGCATTGCGTTCGACCAGAGAAAATGCATATGTTTTTTTGCAGATATTCATGAAGGAAAAGTGCGGGCCACACAAATGTGATCATTGGCACACTATGCTTCAAGCCATGCTATTGGTGGCCGAGGATGAAGAAAGACACTTCCAACTATATAAAGAAATATACAAAGTGCCAACAGTTTGATCATCTAACCACCTACTATCCAAAAACCTCAGCTCTGTGACTAGTTCATGCTCGCTCACTTAGATTTTCTCTAGGATCTCTCTTCTCTTGGCTTCTGTGTTTCTTTCCATATGAGATCCCAAAGTCAAACATTAATACTATTTAAACTGGCTTACTCATTCGGATGTTCCTCTAAATCTTCACAGTGCCCATGCACTCTCACGCCAACCACTTCCATCCCAGACTATCAACAATTATGTAGCATTGACTCAACAACTTTCTCATCGTCACAGTTCCATCTATTTTTCATTTCATACTCAAGCCGATCCATCAACCGTTCAATTTTTTGATTTAGTTTTCGAAATCAAATTGGTCCCTACAAGGCACCTTGAGTTTGAGTGATATGATGAACATTAATGATAAGTCATAAATTGTTTATCATTCTGTATGCCTCTTTTGTCTTTTTTTTTAATTATCTTGGATTCCACTCTAATTTAACTAGATTGTTTTTTTTATCCGCAATTAATTAACTAGAGTGTTCGAAGACTAGTCCATTTTATGCCTGAGTAAAGTTTCTCTATTGTACATTGTTAAAAATTTGATTCAAAACAGTAGTTTTGTTGTTCTGAATTTCTAATATGCTAATAGTGTCGCAGATGTTGTTTTAACAATAACTTTAACACAAATTTTGGTAAGCCACTTCTAGATGGGTTTTGTTGTGAAGAGACGAAAATGATTGCTACTTCACAAGTCTTTTTTGTTGTTGGATACCTTTTCTGGATGAATGATATTTTTGTTCTTTATATTACAAAACCAATTTTGGAAATAACAGGAGACAATAGGATTAGAAGGGCAGGATTGGGCTTTCACAAGCATGAACCACCCATTAATATTTAGAAATAAAGCGCCTCAATCACTTCAATTAGATTAATCAAAAATCAACATTACGGGTCGCATTCACACGGTAATATAATAATCATGATAATTGGATTATTTTCTCATATATGCTTGCGCGTCCTTTATAAACTATTCCGCTGCCCTTCTGTCAACATTAGGACCCGGTTTAGACGGGCCACCCAATCTTTCATCACCCTCTCCCATTTTTTCTTCGCTTTCATCAATCTCTCTCTCTCTCTCTCTCTCTCTCTCTCTCTCTCTCTATCCAACCATTGTAAGTGTCGAAACAAGCGGGCGATCAAATCACCATATTCATCATCACATCTAGTTCTCTGCAGTTCTACTTGATCCATAACACGTCTTCGTGAGTACCACTCCAAATTCAACCCCCTAAAATGGATGGCAGATTCAGCAGCAACCCATTTTTAAATGAGCAAGAAGAGCCGGAAAATTCACCAGAAAACAGCTGTGATTCCCCTCGATATGGCAAGAATTCTACACCTTCCCCTAAAAGAAGGTACGTGTATAAATCTGAGTAGACTAATATTGGGGTTTCGTGATTTAGTTCATGTGCATGAGGTAAAAGATACAAAGACTAAGTTGTGGGATATTGATTCAGTAGGCGCGCTGTACAGAAAAAGGTGATCTCTGTGCCGATGAGAGATGTTGAAGGGTCACGGCTCAAGGGCGAGACTCCTCCACCATCTGATTCATGGGCTTGGAGAAAATACGGTCAAAAACCCATCAAAGGCTCTCCCTACCCCAGGTAACAATCAGAATTTTCCTTACGGTGTTTTTGGTTATTGGTTTAAAGTAGTAGTACGATGGGGGCGGTTATTCTAACTCAACTGTCTGTTTGATTTTTGCAGAGGGTACTATAGGTGTAGTAGCTCCAAGGGCTGCCCAGCCAGAAAGCAAGTAGAGAGAAGCCGAGTGGACCCCACCATGTTAGTGGTCACGTACTCGTCGGACCACAACCACGCTCTGCCGGCATCGAAAAATAACAACCAACATCACCGCAGTGGCAGCCAGCATACCACCAGTGCATTTACCGCCACCGACAACGAAATAACAATTGCCTCGACAACCATATCGAATTCCGACGAAGAGAACACCACGACAGTCTTCGATCTGGGCGAAGAATCTCTTGTTAGCACTTTTGGATTCAAGTGGTTTTCAGATTTGGAATCCACGTCATCAACTATGCTCGAGAGCCCTATTTTGGAAGGGAGCCGCAACGGGAATGATGACGGAGCTGTAATTTTCTCGATGAGGGAGGAGGACGAATCACTGTTTGCCGATCTAGGAGAGCTGCCGGAGTGCTCGGTGGTGTTCCGGCGGGGAGCGTTGCAGAGGGAGGAGGAGGATCGCCGACGGTGCAATTTGGCTCCGTGGTGTGGGACCACACGGTGACATCTTCTGACATGTGGCGTTGCCATCCTGCACACGAGGTTTCACATTTGTCTTATTATTCTTCGCTCTGAGCTGGAAGTATCAACCAATGGAGTGCTTATGCGCATCGTGCGCCTTCAGATACCGATTCTTTTTCTTTTTTTTTTTGAAAAAAAAAAAAAAAAACCTTACTAGCAACGTTTTTCTTTCCTTCTTTTGTTTTTTCTGCTCTTATAAATTTCCTACATATCAGTGAGGAACCAATAAAATAGCCGATTTAGGTTTTTTTGTTACTGATCTAGCTGTAATTAGCATCATGACCGTCGATTTCCAACTGCTACATGATAGTTACTTTCCGTGATCCAAAATAGTCCTTCCAAATGACATGTTGACGTCTTTGTTTATTCTAGATCCATTTGTTTATCATTAACCCTTTTTTTAAACCTTAATTTCCATAATTTTATTTTGTACGGTTTTTTTTTTTAAATTGTAGGTGATGTGTATCAAAATATGTGCTGGAGGCTTTGTATTTTACATTCAGTTTAGGCTAGACTATCTAATGTGTATCAGTGCTCCTATTGATGTGAATTATAAAGAGTCTTAATCTCGAGTCGAGTTGGGACGTCATTTTATTCTCGTAACAAGAATGAGTGCACCACAAATCTCGCAACATACACATCACAGTCTATGGTAAATACCCTTCTGCCTACTTTAGTCTGGAACCAACAATTTGTTTTGTTACACTAACATCTGTCAATTCGGCTCCCCAATTCTCCTAAATTTAGAAGTGCACTTTTGGTTGTCCATTCAAAATATGGATTAACGTTACCTACATACGTATGGTGGGGTATCATATTGATAAGTAAAATTATTCATTTTAAAAGTATTGTTAATCTTCTAAAATATTTTTCCTAATTTCATATTGGTAAATATTTTATCCTATAACACTTTTTTTTATTAGAATCTTGGTTTAATGTTTCAAATAAAGAATCGATTGCTTAGATCACGCACATGTAATTCAATTGAGTTAAGTTTCAACACATTACATAAAAGATTAATCCATATAGAAGAAAAGGTTTTGTCTCCTCGTTTCGTGATGTGTCAGTTTTTGCTTGATAGTGTTGTAAAATGGTGAGACGACATGCACTCTTATTTGGGCTCCTACAAACAAGTCTTATGGCCAGAGAGTGATTGTCCGGCCAAAGACCTTTTGAAAATCAAGTCAGTATTGTGAATATCTCGTAGGCGTGAATATAATGATAGAACCTATAAAAATGTACTTGGTCCTCTAACCTAATGCTCCCTTTAATAGGTTGGAGAAGGGATTGACATTAGGAGAGCTTGTGGCCGACGATCATGCCTCAATTCCATAATGAATATCTCGTTGGAGAAGGGGTTGACCTTAGGTGAGCTTGTGGCCAGAGAGTGATTCTAAAATTTCTTTTTCATTGATTTTTAAAGTCTGGGTCTTCGCAATCTATCCCCCTTAACGAATTTCGTTCTCGAAATTCAGCGTAGAAGGTCTAAAGTATTGTGTATCGCATTCCTTGTTCCCATGCGAATTCTTTCGCATCTTGAATGTGTGGACAAGTGGACTTCCTTGCTTTGTAGTACTTTTCGTTGTAGGTTCTCTTTCTGTCAACTAGTCATTCGTGAATTAAACTACAGGGTCAGGTGTTAAGTACTTGTTGACATTAGCACGCGAAATGTGGGTGGCAATAGTCACTGCAAGAAAAATCACTTATGGCGACAGAATCGAAAGATGAAATTTAATTTCGTCACCAAATGGGTATATATGGTGACGAAAAAAATGGTTTGTTGCCTTTTTGAAAGTAATTGCGAAGAACTTATTTTTTTCGCCAAATGTACTCCGTTAGCAACGAAATTTTACATTTCATCTCTAAATATGTCATTTGGCGACGAAATATATTTTTCATCTCTAAATAAATACTTTTAGTAAGAAAAATAATATTGCGTCACTAATGAAAATATATATACATACATGTATTATATATATATATAAGAGATACATACATACATACATACATACATATGTATATATATGTATCCCTTATATGTGTGTGTGTGTGTGTGCGCTCGTGCGTGTGTGTCTATATATATATATATATATATATA
>JABCMJ010062754.1:0-12868 GCA_014822125.1 Arbutus unedo
TTCATGATTCGGTGAAGTTATTTTTCAAATAGTGCTCCCGAACCCTGGCCTGTGTTTGCTGAATCGGCCCTTCAAGGGCAAAATGGTTGCTTTACGCGTTTAGCTTCTTTCAGACTATATCAGGCATCCTATTTTGCCAAAAAATCAGGCATCCTATTTTGCCTAATATTGAGCAGTGGGGCAAAATCTGGTATCAACATTTACCTTTGCCTATGTAGATTAGTGCTCTCTTTATCTTTTTTTTTTTTTTTGCTTTCTCAATGATTTTGTACGAATATATCTTATTGAATTTTTAAGTTCATATAGTATTTAGTATATGTGATGAATAATTTTTACACTTCAACGGCATAGATTATACAACAGATATATTTGATAAACTTATATTAACCACATATCCATAGATATTGACTCTGACGTTGCACGAATTTGTTGTTGAATATATCTAAATTTATTCCGTGCATGGCACGGATATTTTGCTACTTGAGAATTATATGAAAATAACAAAATGAGTAGCACTTTTCAAGTGGAATTACTCTCTCTCTCTCTCTCAGGAAATCATAACGTACGACAGTCCTAACTCTACGTTTGAAACGGATTTGAAATCCTGTGTGAACAATACACAAAATATTGTATCGAATAGATTCTTACCAATAAAATATTCACTTTTATATCAAAATAATATCATTTTACTACACAACATATTTCTATTTCCACTAAGACACTGCCCTACTCTTTTAGGGAATGTTTACCACTTCCCTCCCCTGGCACATGTAGCCACTTCCATTTACTCCCCTAAAACATCCCCACGCATTACCCATCTTTTGCCCCGGACCACTCCACTGTAACAATTGACCATTTTACCCTTATCTTTTCGTCTACATCTGCTTCAAAATCACAAGGTCCTCCTACCAGTTCTCTAAAGATTCGTGGGGAGATAATTCATTAGAAATCAGAATCTTCGAATGTTGCGTAAACTACAAGAAGCTAAGAGACATTAATCTTTGAAATAAGATGGCAGGACAACTTTTCGACTTTGGCCAGGAATGGGGGTCCTTTTGCTTTACTTCCAGGTGCGATCGAGTTGGCAAAAGGGTTCTTTGTGGACCGAGTACAGATAAATTTGTAAAAAGAAACCCTTATTCTCCTCCTTTCGATCTGTTTCTTATGTCTTTCCTCTACAAGACGGGATAGATATTTAGTGGCTCCAATCCCAAATGGGTATAGAACAAAAAAAGCTCACATGCTCTAGCCCTAGCTCGGTTGAGAGGTCCAATGTGACAATAAAAGTTCCACTATGAATTCCTTTTGAGGGATTTCACACCGGAAAAGAGTGTGAAGATCGGTAAAGGACTGTGTGTGGAATATAGAACCTTTTGTGGACTTGTGAATTGTTAGAGTCTTGGAAAGAGGCTACAAGCACATGGTCCCTTGTGGTGGTTCATCTGCTCTGAGGGGCAGTACATGTTATTATTAAGGGGTCCTACTCCTGAGAGTTACTTTGCGTACATCATTTGTACGTACAACCCACTTGGAGCAGGGAAGTTATCGGTTGCATATGATACTGTTACGTAGTGCTGTAATTCGCTCGTATAATAAAATATTAAATTTTTGTGATGATATTTTTTGGCGGTTTGTTAATGTACGATCGATGGAGCAATTCCACTTTGCCACATCCTGCGTGTTTGCTTTTTAGCCAGAGACAAGTGTCGAAAATATCTATGACAAGTGTCGAAAATATCTATAACCGAACAAATATTAGATGCAACGATAAGTTTAACACATGTCGCTGATGGAAAAACTAAAGTACATTAGTTCAGTTACATGGTTGGTTAGATTAGAGAAAACGTCAATTCCGTTCTACCTAATTTGAACCTTTCTTTCTTATGGCGTAAAACATTTGTTACTTCCAAGAACCTAAAATGAGATTTTTCAAGACGTAACGGGTACTTCGGTTTATCGTTTTGCTTTTTTCTCAAAGTAAATTTGTACACAACCCTTTTGAGCAACATGCGGGTGGGTAATGTTTCAAGAATGACTAATAAAAAGACGTGATTGGTCAGAATCATCCAATTATATTTGGAAAAATCTTCAACTGATAGTATGACCAGACCAACACTTGTCCTGTTTTAATAATCAATTAGAATTTTGATTGAATGAACTGTAACCCCCATCAGCCCTATTGTGGTCCTGAAAGATTGCAACTTTAAACTCTCTGTCCTTGAAGGGTTCTCAGGGGAATATAGTACCAATAACATTCCATTAATATGAATCATGAAAATGCAAAGAGACTACAGGGAGGGAGAGAGAGAGAGAGAGACTACTGGATCATGTCAAATAACCATATTAACTACCATTTAGGACACGACAATGAAAACACAAACCCAAAACAATACTCAATGTCTCAGAGAGAGAGAGAGAGAGAGAGAGAGAGAGGCTTCCAACTTCAGCAGCAGCAGGTTTAAGAAATGGCCACACAAAATTGCCCCCAATTTGAAATCCCTTTGTTGTTCCTATGCCCACTTTCCTTGCACCTGCTTGGCCTGCAGCAGGATAATTCACAAATCTCAATTTCTCCCCTAACATTTCCACTATTTTCTCCCATACCCTCATTCCACTCGCTATCATCATCATCACCACCATTATGACCCTCGTCACCATCATCACCATCGACATCGACATCGTAAACCCCCTCATTGTGGCAATATATAGAACTATCCTTCAACAAGCAAAGCCGAAGCCGCCCGCCGCCGCGTTCCGCTTGAAAGTAACCGTTACCAGAACTAACGGTAACCGCTTTCATAACCAACCGGCCTCCTTCACGGTGGGGCCTCACTTTGACACCGTCGGAGCCACTAATCGAAGTAAGAGGCGGAGGAAAATTTCCGCCATTTCCTCCGCCTCGAGTCAATTTCCTACCCAATTCCTGTGATTTCGACCTCGGACTTGGGTTGGACTTCTCGTTCTCCACAGAGAATTCGTCGCTGCTTTCGCTAATGTCACTCCCCGTTTCGCTTCCCAAGCTCTCGGTGCACATTTCCAAGCTTTTCTCGCTCAGAGTTGAAGAAGAGCTCTTGAAAAGAGGGTGGACATAGACTTTTTCGGTCTCTCTGACATCGTCGTGATTTTGAGGCGTGTTTGTTAGGGCTTTAATGAAACTCCAACCACCCAATTCGCCATTTTTGTTGTTTTCGTTTTCTTCTTCATTTTGAGGGTCCTCTTTGGGGGAGTTTGATCTGGGTGGGGCCAATTTGGGCCTCAGAACACGTGCTTCGATGAGCCGAGGCTCGAGACATGACTGTAGCCCTTGGCACATGATTGAGGCCATTCCTTTGTCTGTGTAAATGAGATGTGAAGGAAACAGAGGAAGTCCGGAATTTGGAAGTTTGAAGAGAGAAATTGAACGAGATGAAGATCGAGATGATATTTTAAGCAGACCCGTGTTTTTGTTAGTGAAAAAAGTTTAGGCGGTGGCTTTCGTCATACAGAGAGAGAGAGAGAGAGAGAGAGAGAGAGAGAGGAGTGGTAATGGAGGAGAGGGCATGGAGAATGAAGTGGTTGGGGTCGAGGTGAATTTATAGCAACAACACTACACTTACACCCTCACTTACACCCTCACTTACACCCTCACTCACATTTAGGTGGGGCCCACCACCACTCAAGAATAGGGGGCCCCACCTAAATGTGAGTGAGGGTGTAAGCATAGCATTTTTGAATTTATAGGGTGCAAAAAGTGCTTCCTGTGTGGAGTACTGTAGAACTTGGAAAGGGCAGTGTAGCCCCCTCAACTGTAGCTCCTCACTCAAAACATCGTTACTAAGGGTCCGTTTGGACGAGAATAAGGAAGGAGTATAATTTTTGAAGGAGATAAAAGAATTAACATGACATATTTAACATAGTTTAGGAGCATAAAAATATAGCGGGATAATTTTTCACCCTTCCAAAAATAATTCCCCTCCCTCGGCCTAAAAGTTATCCCCGGGTATTATCCAATAATTATACTCTCTCTCCGTTATTACAACTACAAAATAATATTATTTTCCTGTTTTATCTTTCATCAAAATTAAGTACTATTTTATTCATTTTCTTAATATTTTATCTAAACTATCTACTTTTTTATCATCTATATAAACATCATATTAATATCACATTAATGTGGATCGTCTATCTAAAAATAATATTCACTCTTATTTTATTCCTCCCTCAAAAATAATCTTTCAATTGACCCCTAAAGGTAATAAATTGCACTGTAGGACCAACTACATTCAAGTTGGATACTAGTTTCAATACTCTATCATTTCAATTTCATTGGTCAAACTATTTATGAGGTGATATATAATTTCACAAAATGGGTTAATGAGGTGTGTCTCAGGTGGTATGTATCCAATTTTATTTGAGATGGATTGTCTGAAACATGTGTAATAAATTGTCGACAAATTCGACCTTACAAAATTTATTGCTTCAAAAATCAGACAAGAATGAGGTGATTTTTTCACAATTTTAGTCATTCAGGTTCTACTCTCCAGACATCATGATGAGTGTCGGCAAATTTTTTGATTATCTTACAGTTTGCTCTTTGAATTTTGGTCGAATGCGTAAGTTTTCTCTCTAATTAACTTGAAACTTAGTCCGCAAGATAATTAATTGGCAAAGAAGTCTCTATCGATATTGGTGAAAATGCGTTCTAACGATTAAGTGAATACTCAATCTTGCAAGCTCTCAATATAATGCGTGTACTAATCAAATTACGACGTATCTGTACTCTTGGAGTGTACCTCCTTTTGTAGAGATTCTTCATCACGTATCTGAATCCTTCTCGACTTCTAATACCTCATTAGAAGCGGATTACGTACACTTTCTAACAGTTGGCCCTAACTACGTAAATCTTAGGACTATCAGAAGTCTAACTTTCTCTAAACTTTTAGAGTTTTCTTCAATTGTTAATTTCTCGTTATACTCGAATTAGTTTAGAATTTCTCATCTTTGTCCGTCTAAATTTTTTATCCTTATCTCTCTAGATCTGTCGATCGCCGAACTATTCAGATCCGGAACTTGCCCACTTTATGTTCCAATGCGACCACAATTCTCTAACCACATTTCTCAAATCGACAAAAATAACATTTTGCCCCACAATATCCTCGTGCACAAGAGCAACATACTACGTACCTAGGCGACTTCTCGTCGATTTGTTCAGAAAATCATAATTAGGTTCAATAATACTATTAACGCTTTATTTTGTACCTCGTGTTTCACCGCATGCTGAGGTAACACCACTTCCCCTTCTCTCTCTCTCTCTCTCTCTCTCTCTCTCTATGTGAGCTGCCTTAATAAGTTGTCACCTCAACATGAAGTAAAACATGAAATACAAAATAAAGTGGAAGTAGCATTATTCAATTAGGTTTTATCACCTTTAATGAGCAAAAGGAAACAATAACAAACTAAACAAATAAAGTTACAAAAAGGTTACAATGAGACTCTCCCAATTGCATTGTCACAATTAAAAGTTGGAGCCATTGTGATGGGTATTTTGTTTTGAATATATAGCAATGGGATAGGTGATTGGAGGAAGAAGCTGCCGAGAACCACACTCTTTGCTTCCAAATGTGTGCCAACAAGATGAGCATAGGATTGCTTCTTTTTTTTTGTGTTTTTTATAGCTTTGAAATTACTCTAATCTATTGCTGACTAGTCTACGAGGATCGATCTCACCATCTACTTACGGGAGCTATTTAAAGCCAAGGATTTGTCCTGTATGGATTGACCCCATAAGTTTGATAATACCTGAGAAATTTTAAATTTAAAACCTAGAAGGGAGCATACGTCTAGGATTGCTTTGCTTCATTAATTTGTGTTTTATATCCTTCTTTAATGTCCTAAGGTGGAAACCCTAACTTGGTTTGTCTCTTACGAAAAAAACAAACCATCAACCATTGGAGTTTTGCTAACAAATACAATTTTTTGCTTTACTTTCTTACGTGGCTTTTTTGTTCTGTTTTTCTTACCAAATTTTAAAATGTTACCCTTTTAATAATAACAAAATGAAACAAAGATCCAGTTCGGGTAGAAGAAGAAGAAGAAGAAGAAGAAGAGATTAATTTAGACGTAAGAGAGATCAAGGTGCGGTTCTTCTGAGATATAAAAAGTTGAAAGTTGATGAAAAGTTAATTCATTAGCTGACATCATAGTTAACACTAATTTTCTTGATTAATTTTTAAGATATTAATCGCATCGTTCACTGTGAAGTCATTTCATCGAATGTTTGTTTGACTTGTACTTGATTTAGAAGCTCATATGAATCTCTAATACTTGCAGGAGTAAGAACTAATTAGTGTAGTTCGGACGATGTCAGCAGAAAATACATTTTGATACTTAAATCGATCTGTAAACAAGAAGAATAATCAAACCCCAATGGATTGTCTGAGTGGAGATCAAGGCAAGGAGTAAACCCAGACATCTTGAGGTTGAATTACGTTGGCAACAAGGAAGGGTCACTGTGTCTTTGTCCGCTCGATAAGTACTAGTTCAAAGCCCTGACGATTAGTCTACATTTAGGTAGAAACTCTTCCAAATTTTATTTCAATTTGATCCTAAACCGACCCGGATACCTCGGTTATCATGAAAAAAAAAGAAAAATAATTAGAAAGCACTATTTAAGAGGGAGTAGCATGTAGCATATTTTTTTCCTGAAGCTCTAGACGGACCTAACTTGGGCTACAAGCTAGCATGTGTAAAGCATGTTGCCCATGACTTCAGGTATAACCGTTTCCATTCTGACATACCAAACGCCAAGTCAAATAACACGTGCCAATCCAAGCCACTTGAAGGACATATGAAAACGAGTGTAGCCACGTCGGTCAATGTTTTTGGGTCGGGGTACCGCCTCAACCCAATCAACACAACGCCCGCTTGCAGGCAAGCTGTCATGTCAAACCATGCAGACAATATTGGGCTTCAATTTAACTTATTGGGCGTGATATGTAGAACTGGGCTTTACCCAATTAACAGTTCAGATTTTGTGTTGACTCTGCTCGCTACATCCACTAACAAGACAAATTACTTTAAACCATGGTAATTTATATATGAACTAACTTCACCATAGTCGATAAGAGTACTTGATAGATTAGACAAACTAGTTTAAACCATGGTAATTTATATATGAACTAACTTCACCATAGTCGATAAGAGTACTTGGTAGATTTCAAATCTGGTACCTAAAAAAGAATAACTATCAAAATCACATATTTTAACCACCCCATTAACCGCCTGAAATTCATTAAAATATTACTTTTAATCCAACCAACTAGAGATGAAGGAACCCATTAGTAGAGGCATAAAGTTTTAAAAAGGTAAAAAAACAAACGACCAAACTTTTTCATTTAGGGGAGGAGGCAAGGCCAGATTCTTCCTCTTATAATGTTTTACAAAAAAATCCCACTTTATTACTATTAATAAATCCCACTATTGCCTCAGTTTGTTTCTAACCAAAGATGTTATTATGCGTTAAAATGATATCGTTTTAACACGTAAAATATTGTCTGAATAATTAAATACTAACCGAACAAATTTTGATCAGTATTTTACACATCAAAATAATATCATTTTGACGTATAAAAAGAGTTGCGGTGCATAACAGCCTCCCTAAGTCCTCTATTTAGAGGTAATTATACATCCCCTCTGCTTTTAGGGCTATATCCCCTATTCTATGGGTCACTCTTTTCGGCTCAGACAAAAAAAACAAAATCGTACGACGTGTGCCTTTCTGTAAAAGTATAACCCAACTGATCATATACCTTTTTTTAATTTCTCTTTCGGTAGTTAAGTACTATATTATTTTTTTTAATATTTTTCTTTAAGACGATGGTGTAATTGGTTCGATTCGGAAGAAAAATTCGGACCAAATCAAAAATTTTAGAGTACAATTTTTTAAATCGACATCGAACTGAATTATTTTGGTTTGGTTTTTTCGATTTTGATCCGGTTTAGTTCAGTTTCTAGTTTGATTGTATCAAGCCAAATGTTTAAAAAAATAAAAAAGCCTTAGTACATAGACCTCCCGGACATAGATGTGTCTGAAATCGTTAAATGCAAGGGCCCCACGTGCATCTAATAGTTTTGGACATATTTGTGTCCAAAAAGTCTGTGCACCTAGCCTTACTCGGAGTTTTTTTATTAAAAAAAATTATTTGAGCTATTAAAAAGTTAAACTCAACGTAAAAAAAATACTATATTATAAAAACTAAAAAAATACCGTTTAAAAAAATAAAAATTACCTAAAATACAAATACAAATAGTAACAAAAAATTATTATTTTTATTCTGGTTCGGTCCAATCCGGTCCGATGTTAAGAGTTAAAAAAGCGAAAACAAACCGAAATTCTCTACTAAAAAACAAACCAAATCGAATCAAACCGATCGAGTTTAAAAACCAAATCAAACTACGGATCCAGCTCAGTTTTTCAATTCGGTTTGGTTTATTGATTTAGACTTAGGGCCCTAATTTAAGAATTAAGAGGGTGACATCACACAGAGAGACTCCCATTAAATAAAATCAAAAAGTAAAAAAGATGATATTCCACTGGAATTAAATTACATGGGGTTGTTAAAAAAAGAAAAAACTGTGGTAGAGTTGAATCGGTCCAAACACTGAGTCAAAGTAAATCCTCCTCTTTACCTTTAAAGTTTGCCCTAATACAAAAGTGTTCTTTCTCGTCAGAAACCTAATATACAGGACAAGAAATTCCCAGCGAATTATGCGCCAAACTACGCGCCTCTGATTGACGGAAGGATTAGGTCAGTATTCCGTGCACTGCATTTGCATGTGATAACAAATTACAGCGAATAAATCTTTTTTGACCTCTTAACTATTTTACTGGAGGCTAATTATACTTTTTGACGATCGATACCTAACTAAATAAGTCTTATTTTAATCTATCCAAATCTAACCCATATATATATATATATATATATATATATATATATTGTTCAGGTTTAATTCAACCGTTAATTTTTCGTTGTAGTCAAATTAGTTTAGAATTTTTCGTTAGGATGACAATTTTACCTAATCCAATCTGCCCTGTCTTGTCCTGTTCTTTGCCCCGAACGGATCGAGAATTCAAATATTTTTGGGGGATTGAGTAGCATTTGGAGATGCTTTGAAAAATAATTTGGAAAATGGATAGGATTCGGAGATATATATTTCCGTCTCCGATCCCTACCCCTGCCCTATCTCTACTCCTGTTTTGTATTACTTAAGATCTTTGGGGGTTGTCTATAATTGTCATAAATTATATAATATATAGGGTTTTAGGCTTTGTCAAATTTTACATAATTCCTAATGTATATATTTTTTATATTGGAAATAATAGTTTTTATTTTTTATTTTTGGATGTCCCGTTCACTTTTTGGAGGTCTCCATTCCTGTTCGGAGTGGGGGTGGAGGATAAAATCAATCCCTGTTCAGGGATCGGGACGAGGATGAAGATTGAATATAGATTTGGGGATCAGGAACGAGGATAGTAATATCCACCTTCAATCCGTCCCGTTGTCATCCCTAATTTCTCATCATTATCTGTCGACTGTCTGGATCTGATCCAAAACTATTTAAATTTGCAACTCATCCTCTTTCTGTTAGAAATAAACCACAATTCTTTAACGCTCTTTCTCAAGTCAACAAACTAATACTCTGCACAATAACATGTCTATGCACAAAAATACCGTATTGCCAAACTAACTTTTTATTTATTCAAAAGAAAACATAATTAAGATAAATAAGTACTTTTACCAGCTTCAAGTATGATTCTTATATCCACCAAATTAACTCTCTTCAAATACCTAATTAAACAACCAACTGGATATTATGTCTTAATTTTCTCTCTATTTCTCTAAGTTTCAAACAAAACATTAGCCCTATAGTAAATGAATAAGTCTATTAACACATCATGCCTACGTGGCATCCATGTAGAAGCTTTTCGTACATATTGTACAAGTTTTTCGTATACTTGTTCACTTTTACTTTCATCATAGTTCTTCAAGTATGTGGAGCCTAGAAATCGAGTTGTATGTCTCTTAATCAAACTTCATATCATTTGTTTAGGCTTTAAAAGAGAGAACTCGTTTGTACCGACCAGCCTTAGGTAACTAAAAGCCACTCTAATACTTAAATTAGCTTTTGAAAAAGAAGAAGAAGAGGAAACTAACTAAAAAGCTTGAATTAACGTACTTGAAAAATGAGTGTTACTATACCTTAATTAAAGGGGTATGTCAAAGCATACATATCACGACGTTCAAGAATATCGTGTCATGGGCCATCCAATCCGGTGTGACCGCCACGTGCTCCAAGTTAGGACATCACGACAACCATGCCGCCACGTTTGGCAACATCCTGTCCCCCACGTCCTAACAAATAACAGTCCACATCGTGCTTCACGTCCCGCTCGACTCTCGCCGACCACTATGACCACGGTGGAGAGGCCGAGTGTTGTACGTCCTTAGAAAACTGTTTGACAAATGCCTCCCATATGTGCCATCTGTAGTGTTCCGGCTCAGTCCACACGCCAATCATACATCCAGAAGTAAGCGTGAGGCACGCCATGCATACACATCAAGTTTTCGGTCCGACAATGATTAATTTGATAGGACTTGCTCAAAACAATTAAGAAAGAACCGAACTAGCCCTGAATAATCCTTCGATCCAATCCATCCCTGAAGCAGACCGAGCCGAGACAGGATTTGATTTCCATTCAAACTTTACCAATTCGGTCCTATATGAACACCCCTCCTGCAAAGGGTTGTCTCCTACAAATTGTCAATGGTGATAATGTATAATTGGACCAACTTTGTACCATGAAAGGAAAAAAAGAACCACAGCCCGGACTGCAACAAGAAGTGGTCTAACACAATTTCATCACAACCCATGTGGGTGTATTGGGAATGGGGGGAGGTGCTGTGCACAAATGCACAGCATATGTACTAATTCATTAGCTTTAGATAACAGCAAAGTTTTACCATAAGTGGGAATCCTCTCTCTCTCTCTCTCTCTCTCTCTCTCTCTCTCTCTCTTCAAGGTACTTTCTGTTCAGGCACGTGGTTGCTCAACAGATGTATGAATTATTAATACCAACTTTTTCATCAGAAAAGGAAGGTTTAGATAACATGATGTTTATATATATACATGCAGGATGCATGGAGACAACATATACAGCTGCTAGTGCAGCCAAAGAGAAAAAAAATCAGTACCAAACTTATGTTTTTGGGTGATGAGAACTGAGAAGGGATAAGGATTGTTCTTAGTTCTGTTACCAATTCATTCCTTTGACTGCAAATCACTTTCAATATTCTTGTTTTGGTTAGACATAAATTAATCGCCCACAATTTATTTTGAGAAAATAAGTTGTGATAATCAAGTTCATTCGAAAACTAATGCACTGGGAATGGACTCCCAAGTGAATCTCATCATTCATGATAGCTAGCAATTCCAGAAAGCCAGGCGGTTGAACAAGCGGTCAAAAAGAACACGAGTTGATAGCAGTTATTAATGTTCAGTTTCAAGATTAGGACAAGAAATCGAAGGGCAGTTGAAGATTCAACAAATGCGACGTAAAGAGGAATGACTGTTCTTTGAGGTTATAATGACAGTTCTCTGCTTAATTAATTTAAATTCGAAGGCAAATGAGGATAACAAGAGCAGTTTTGGTTTCAAATGACGGAAGACTTAACTGCATTTCGTATAAATATATAGGGATATATATAGTCAGACGAGTATCATCAACGCATGGATCAACTTATTTTTTTCTTGTGTTTTCTTACCTTGTTTTTAGGGGTAACTTTTAACTTTTAAGTACCATATATCGACACACTTTATTACTCTTTTGGTTTTCAATATATTTCGAGAAGTCTTAAGATACAGCATTGACTAAGTTTTTATTTTTTCATCACGCAAACAATTTCATATTCCAATATTATTAACCGATTGTTTTCATTATCTTTTCTCTCTCGATTTCAACCTAGAGAGAGAAATTTTGGTAACAGCAATACCTTCGCATCTGTATTTGCAGATGAAACGAAGAACACCACTAATTCCCCATTATTTTCAAGCAGTCCAAATCTCATGGCCTCTAAACCTATTTTTGGAGAAAATGGCATATAGGGCAGACTGGCAGTTGAGCTGCATTGCATTGCTAATTCCCCATTCAAATGAATCATGCAGTGCCTTCCAAGTTCCAACACAGTTTTACTTAGGAAAACTAATACATTTATAGATAGATATATATATATATATATATATATAGAGAGAGAGAGAGAGAGAGAGAGAAATGCATGCAGCTCATGTAGTCATGAGGGGTGATTGCTTCAGGTGACCCTTCGCGAAGTGGTGAAGCAAAATATGGGTGTACTTTCACGTGTACTGGGAGATATGGTGAAGCAGAAGTTGTTTGCAAATGACCCATTCACCACAATTTTGATCTAAGATTTTCTGGACTAGATTATATTAGTATTTGTTGTTGTTTTTTTATAGCCAGGTACCCGGCCTACCTTAGAATTATCTTAATCTATTGCCGACTAGTTTTCAGCTGACTAATCTTACTGTCCACTTACAGGGTTCCTATTTAAAGTCCTGTATGGACTGGCCCCCATATGAGTTGATAGGATCTAAGAGATTTCAAATCTAAAACTTAAGAAAGAGTATAATTCTAATGGGCCGATTGGATGAGGGATTATTTTTAGGGGGATAAGTTATTGAGGGGGTATAAGATAAGAGGGGGTATTATTTTTAAAGGGTTGGCCCACATTGATGTGATGTTTATAGAGGGGGTGATAAAAAGTAGATAGTTTGGATGAAGTATTAAAAAAGGGGGGATAAAATAGTACTTGAT
>JABCMJ010062767.1:0-13522 GCA_014822125.1 Arbutus unedo
AGTATAAATAGACAAAAAAAAGTACGTGGAAATAAAATACATTTTTTTTATAATTATAGTTCTGTTTTATTCATTTTGTTGTTTTTTGATCATTTTGTTGGTTTTTTCATTTGGTTTCCTAATTCACTAATCAAGATTCCTGTGGTATTCTATGTCCACTCAAGCACATTTGAAATTTCAGGTAATACCTAATTACAAGGCAAATACTTGCTAATTATCGTTAATATACACATAATGCTAAATAAATATGAATATCAATGTATATTTTGCGAATATTAATGTATATTTATAGATATTAATACACAGTTTATGGATATCGATATACTTTTTATACATTATCCACTGCCTAGTAAACGATGGCTAACATTTTCCTTTAGCAAAATAGAACCATGAGGGAAATGTGAAGAGACTGCATCTAGAAGCGAAATAAAACGTGAAGTCGTAAGCTCCCAAGTAGAGTGATAGGAGAAGCCAAGGGCCGTTACTGCTTGATGTAGGAGGATGAGGGGTCGACTCATATTTTGTTTTAGAGCAATCTTAATAACACATCACTTTGTATATCAAGTTATACATCATACCTACGTGACATTCACTAATTTAAACTGACATATCATGTAAGTATAATATACCATTTGATGTGTTAATAGACTTATTGTTTGTTTTAACCATTACCCGAATATTGTTTTAATTTTCATTTCAAATAATAGTTATGCATCATTTCATTTGTAATAATTGTGAAACAGGGTGAAGTAGATCATGGGAGGATTGAGGTAGCTCTGTCAGAAGTTTACATGGAGGGGAGGATGGATATTGAGAGCACAGACTATCCAGGAACAGGGGCAAACAACCACCATGACCCAAAAGCCCCTGGAGTAGGTTGAGATTTATACATAATTATGGTATTTGTATACGAGTGATCTACAATTTTCTTTTGTATTTTCTTGAAAATTTAAGCTACGGAGATAATATTGGAATAGACTGTCTTGTATTGGTAGAGGATGTGCCTTGCGTCACGACATCTCACTTGAGTCAATTGACAAAAGAGGAGTGTCACGGTTCTAAAAAGATTTCCTCGAAAATATTCTCAAATTCAAAATCAAAGGTTAAGATTCATTTGAATTTTGAAAACTTACACAATTAAGTAAATTTACTCTATTCAATTTGAATTCTGAGAAATATTTTTTGGGTCCTTAGATTTTCTCATTTGGCAAAACAAGAAAAATTGATGTTATTTTATTTGGAGTCTACGTAATATATTCTTGTTTTTAGTTTTTAGTTTTTAGTTTTTTTATTTATTAGTTTGGCATTAATTTTTTTTACAAATGATTGGTTCCTCTTGACAAAAAAATTAAAAAGTAAATTTTTTGTTTAAAGCTAAAAAAATTTACTAGAGAAAAAAATAGCCTAAACATGATTTGTTTTAACTTATTTGTTTTCTTTTATGAAGTTTTTTTGTTTTTGAATATAATTTTTTATTTTTCTAAAATTTCTCATCGAGAATGATCAATAATTAATAAAAAATTAATAAATCAGACAAAAAATAAGTTCGATTAGGCAAATAACATGTCATATGTTATTCGTTTGTAAAAGGACTTATTTAATATTGTATTCATATTTTTTATTTGTAAAAGGACTTATTTCTTGTCTCTGTGTGTGATTCTCAAATCTAATTAGTTTTACCTAATTAGATTTATTTTTGCCTAATCAAACTGTACTACATGTTACATGTTACAAAAATTTAAGTCTGATTAATTTTGTCTAATCAGATTTATTTTTTGTTTGCGTATTAATTATTAGTTATTCTCAACAAGATGTTTTAGAAAATTAAAAAATTATATGAAAAACTAAAAAAATTCATAAAAAAAAAAATAAGTCAAAATAGATTACGTTTAGAATTATTTTTTTGTTTCTAGTAAAAAAAATTAGCTTTAAATAAAAAAATTCTACTTTTTAATTATTTTCATCAAGATAATCTAATAATTTATAAAACAATTAATGCCAAACTAATAAATACTAAAAAAATAAAAATGAGTATTTAAAAAATAAGTATGAGAGAGAGAGAGAGAGAGAGCGAGAGGGATTTTTTTTTTTTTTTTTTTTTTTGGGGGAGGGTTTACGTGTGAAAGAGAGAGTGGGTGAGTGTGGTTGGGGATTTGAGTTGAGTGTGTGCCTGTAGCATTTCTCTATATACAATGCATATACAATATACAAGTATAAATGTGTATATATATATACATATAGGATAACTATAAATATGCAAATTAATTGAAAAATATTTGGAATTTTATTATTAATGAATAAAATTTTACGAGTCATTACATGATTGGTTAAGAAAGAGTAAGTATCGATATAATTGGGATGTTTTTCTTCTAGCAATGATGCCTTTTTCCTCTTCTCATGTTTATCTCTTGCAACATTATCGAGGTTAATAAAAAAAATTCTTTTTTATTATTAAAAAATTAAAAAAAACTTGCCCCTTGCGGCAGAAATAATTTGCGAATTGTCACTCTCACATCACCGCAATATTGCAATTGTTTGGCATTTAAAGTGCATCTCGTTTTTTATTCCACCACACAATAGAATTAAAAAATGACTACACGACTATATAATGAGTATATTTCATTGTTGAACAGAGAGCCGTGGCAAATTCAGGATTTAAACTTGGGGTGTCACCGTCAAAATAAATAAATAACTAAAAATAAAATTTATATTCAATAACTAAAAATTATAAGTGTTTAGAATTTAATTAATCAAATTGGAGAGAGTTGATTTTAACTTACTTTTAGAACTTAAAAAAAAATAGTGGAGCATAGAGAGTGTCGCATGACCCCTCCCCTCTTTAGGTCCGCCCCGTCAGCGAGAAAGAGGGGGGAGGGGTCACTCCTATCTCAATATTATTCAGCAGATCTGAAGCTCAAAAATGAACAGTAAAATTGATCCAACGAAGAATAATTGATATTAAATTAGGATAATTTCAAATCTGACCGGATACCTCTGCAACCAAAAAAAAAACTAGCTCCAAAACCGAAAGACTGGTAGTTTAAACGACATTCCTTTGGTGACAAAAAACCGACAACAGAACGTGTTTGTTTACAACAGAAGAATGGACAGCGTGCAACATGGAGCGCAAAAGCTGGGCATCTACCATCTTAAACTATGTGAATAATGACTGCGGATTCAGGGCATAACAGCAATAATAACACAAATGAAAAAAAAAATATATATATATATATAGAGAGAGAGAGAGAGAGAGAGACAGAGAGAGACAGAGAGAGAGAGAACTACAATTAGTCAAAACATAAAACCAAATGTTACAAGCAACGACCATGAAGCACCAAAAAAATTATACATCAGGAAAACTGAAAATGTGGTACCTATGATGCAAATGCAGCAGGAGAAAAGTTCATGACAATCACAATATTTGCTGCTCTAAGTTTTCTTCATAAAATTACAAACAACAAAATTTGCTGCGACGCTCAAACTTGCGCACAAAGAAACCTTAATTTAATGTTTTTCAGCTATTTTCGTTTTCCTTCTTTTGTTGATCCATGCTCACTACAGGAAGATTCCTCCTGTACTGCGGCGACGTCAATCTCCTCTCTAAAGGTGTTTTCCTCTTGCTCACCACAAACCTGTTCACTCCTTTCCGCATCGGCATTATCGACGGAAAGTCTTCATCGGGTATTTGACTCAGTTCAGAGATGTCCTTGATCTGAGCAACACGCCGGAACCACCTCTGCGCCTTAGCCTCTTCTGACATGTCCAAAGGATCAGGTTCCTGCACCGCAGACCCTTCCAAGCTCTTTCCTGTCCAACCACTGCCAACATTCTGATTTTCACGCTTTCTGGTTGAACTCCCAGACAAATCTGTATTCTGAATTCCACTCTCTTTTCCAGAAAATCCAGTACTTTCAATTCTACTCTCTTTGTGAGAAAAGCCAATACTCCTACCACCCTTTTTATTACTTAGGGAATCAAAGGAACTCTGTGTTGGGTTTCCGCTAATTGGCGACCCATAAGTAATGTGACTCTTTCTCTCATTTAAGTTTTCTCCGGAAAATAAATTTGTACCCTCAATTCTCTTCTCCGTTCCAAAAAAGCCAGCTTTATCATTACCTTGGGCGTTAAAGGAATTCTGTGTTGGGTTTCCACTGATTGGCGACCCATAAGTAATGTGACTCTTTCTCTCATTTAAGTTCTGTCCAGAAGATGACTTTGCACGCTCAATTCTCTCCTCTCCTCCAGAAAAGACAGTACTCAAACCATCCTCTTTATCATTACTTTGGGAATCATAGGAATTCTGCATTGGGTTTCCACTGATTGGCGACCCATAAGTATAATGAGACTTTCTCTCATTTAGGTCTTCACCAGAAGATTCCAAATTCAACCCCCTGAAGCTAGTTTGTGGGTTATCCACTTTGCAGGCATTATTTATGTCAGAATCAGAAGAAGTTTCACCGGTTGCTTTTACACCTGAATCTGCCCCATTTGGCTGCCGATTATCCTTTTTAGCAAAGTAGTCTGGTGGGAAAGGGACAAAGGGGACAAAATTGGTAGTACTACCCGTTTGCTCCATGGCCATCCTCCTTTTGTACATTGGAGAAGTTAAAGAACGGTCTTTTTTCGTGCCCCCTAGAAAACGGTTCTCTCCCTTACGCGTAGGCATGATCTCAGGAAAGTCGTCTGAAATTTCTGTAGCATCATGCAAATCTGCCACCTTCTTAAACCAGCTTTCTGACTTCTCAACCTCATTTGATGGCTTTTCGGTCATATGCAAACTACCCTCTGAGTTGCCGGTCTCACTGCTCACAGATACAGCGTTAGTTTGCTCACTAGCCTTCAGAGAGGCAAAATGGATGGTGTCTGTTACCACCCTCTCATTTTCCTCTATCTTTTCAGAATTTTTAGCAAACATGTCATTAGGTAACGGCACAAATGGAACATAACTGGAGTGGCTCCCCTTGGGATGCCCAAACCTTGGAGACGTTGATCTAGACATTGACGGAGAACTCGTTGTTCCAGCATTTTTTACATGAGCAACATTGTTCTTATCGCCACGACAAAGAATTTCAGAAGAACCAGTATTAGCTGCATCTCTTTGAAATTGAGAATTAGCCAGCTTACGCTCCAATGGAGTCTTCCTTGTGCTTACAACAAACCGGTTTACCCCTTTTCTTAAAGGCATGATTTCAGGAAAATCTTCATCAGCTGCAGCATTACTCAAATCAGAAGCACTGTCAGGCTTATTTGCACATAGCCCATTCCCATGTCCAAAAACAGAGCTGAAATTAGTAATTCCAAATGAAGCGTCTCTGGGTCTCTTGCAATCGCACCTTAAGCATATTAGGTTCTTCCCATAGTTAACGAAATCACATCTTCAGAAGCAAAAGAAAAGGGTGAATTTCACCAGTTACACTTCTAAATAAAATGTGCCTAGTAGTTAAAATCATATAGAGATATACTCACTGAGGACACTCCCACTCCCCACCAACCAATTGCCTCTTGGGTCTTGCCTCCTTGCACTCAAGGCATTTGACGTTCCTTGCAAAATTCATAAAAGTGCACCTGTTCAACACAGCTCATGATCATCAATACTAAGGAGGATGCCACATGGCTGAAAACAAGACAGAAAATAAATCATTTCCAAGGTTGGTTCTGCCCCAATGAGTTTTAGGTGATGATTAACGCCTTGAGAATGCAGGTACCACTAGCAAATGCAGTCAAACAGCATAAACAAGAAATTGTCACCAACTATGGGTGTAGAGTAACAGTGGCACTGATATTAGCTTGCTAGCAAGTGAAAACAAACAAAAGAAAGTGATTATTTAAGAAAAGACAAGAAAGTACCGAGGGCATATCCAATCACCTCTCTTCATTTCCATGTTCTGACCAATAGGCCTTGGAGTTTGTCCATACCTATCTGGGAACCGATGTTGCACCACAGCAGAAGACTCTGGCGCTGGAACTCCACAACCCAACCTAGTGAACTCACTCAAAAGATTCCGAACAGCTGATTCAATCAGCTCTCCTGTGTGCATATTGCTTCTTTCTGAAGAAACAGTAGGATTGCTTACATAACTCAATAAATACTTCATCAGGTCAACCGTGTGCGCTTTATTGGAGTCCAACTCCTATATTTTGAATGAACAAAATAACAAAGTCTTATTCACAAAGCTTAAACAATGGAACGTTTCAATTTAGTCTTAAGCACCCACTGCACTGAGCTCAACTACATTAAAATCACAAAAACAGGAACAGATATGAACAGTTTGTTATTGTTTTTATAACCACTTTTACACGCATTTTCCAAATAAGAATTCCCATGTCAAGTAGATATGTTTTTGTCATCAGAGATTAATCAAGTGTTTAAAATTATTAGTCGCTTACCTAACACACATGCGTTATATGGAGAGAACGAGTAGAACGAGTACAAGATAAAAGACACATATACCCTAATACTAATAAACACACACTTTACTATCTCTTTAACACTTCCCATCAAGCTCGAACATAAATATTACATAGACCCAACTTATTACATAATGGCTCAAATCGTGGCTTGCATAATGGCTTGGTGAAAATATCAGCCAGTTGAGAGCCTGACACGAAAGAAGTGGCAATCACACTACTATCCACCACCTCTCAAACAAGATGACAATCGACTTCAATATGTTTGGTACTCTCATAAATTAGTAGATTAGATGCAATATGAATGGTTGCCTGACTATGAAGCACGAGTACTCCGAAACTAGTGACATACGCATATCGGATAACAATTTTGAAACCCCTAAACTCGTTTCTAAACACAAACGGGGGCTTTATGGTTTCCTTTGTTATGATATAGATATTTCCTCAAAGAGATTAGGAATTCATAGTATGAGTGCCTCAAGAAAGGTGTTTCCTCTGGTCATCCCTTCTATCAACCTATGCGTGACGGTGGAACGTGCATGGGACATTGGGGAGGTACTTTGAGAAGTAGATCCATTTCTTCGCTCGCTGATTATTTCTTGTCCTCAACAGCGCTATTGGACAATTGTGACGATGGTAGCCTTAAGAAGAGACATAAGATGATGCTAGAGTGGTCTTGTATGGGCAAGAAAGCAAAATATATATATATATATATATATATCAATCATCCGCTTCTTCACTAACTCATGCCAGCGGCAGAGTCATGGAACTTGATTCTTAGTCATTACTATGGTCAGGAGATGCAAGAGCTACAGAGCTTCAAGCTGCTTGGAGTTGTATAGCCCAAAAGGGAAAGGAAAAACTAGACTGCGGCCCAGTCCATCTTGCTGGGATTTCATAAGAACGGAGTTTCCTTAGCTTGTCCCTCTACCAACCTATGCCAAAGGTGGGGCGTCCCTTTACTCATGGACCGGCATTTTGAGATAGTGTTTCTCCGTATTTCTCTCCTGGGTAGCAGTTCTTGGGCAATTGTGACTATTGATAGCCTTAACAAGAGACATAAGATTATGCTAGACTGGTCTTGTACGTGCACGCAAGCCAGGAAAGAAACAATAATCTACTTCTTTGCCATTCGGTTGCCATGGAGCAGCAGAACTTGGATTGCTGAGTTGTTGGGGTGGTTTGGTTGATGCAATCTTCAGTGGGTGAGCTTCAAGCTTGTGCCAAGTTTGTTGGGGTTGTCATTGCCCAAATCATGCTGAAATAAAAAATGCCAAACCAGCATTGTTCATCTTGTCAATGATTGAAGGAAGCATAAGTGGGGGAACATTTAGGATACTGCGTTACATTTATGTAGTTTGAAAGGATCACTACACCTTTCTCTAATTCTTTTGGCTGAGAGAAGAATGCCATCTCTCTATAGGCTTTTGTGCAATTTTTAGGTAGGTAAGTTATCCACACCTATGGGCACATAACATAACATAAATACTTGGCTTTTACTCATGCACAGGATTTGCCCCGCGAGGCCTCTTGCTAATAGTAACGTATTACATACTCTTATGCATACTAACATGAAGAAAATAACCAAATATGACAATGCCCAGTACTCTAAGCGTGCAAGAGGGTTCCATCAAACCAAAGTGGTTTTGGAACAATTTCACACTTAGTTTTAACATTGGAATTCGAGTTAAAGCACAAGTACTGTCTTCACATGATGGCTCTACTTATACTAATCACAAGACCTTGGAATCCAAATACAGTATACAACGACCATCTTCACCTAAATGTCTCCATCTATATATATAACAATATATTCAACACGTCTAAGATGTTTATACCTAAATCTGAAGTAATTATGCAATATCATACAACAATCTGGTGTTTTTAAAGTTCAAAATTTTTGTTTTTCATATATCCTCTTAAGATGTGTTGAAAACTATGAAGCAAGTGTACGAGTACAGGATGAGAGCAATATGGGGACATCAATAGAAAAAGTTAGGGTATAGGTACGGCTAGATAAAAAAAAAATTTATGATTTAGACTTGTGTATGACATGTAGTTATTGCACATAAGTACTTGAAGTAGTTGAATGTCCTAGGTGACTAAGAATCCAGGAATTCATAGTTTAATGCCAACCCTAATGTACAAACCAGAGTTTAGACATTATACTAAAGAAACCTACAGACCAATATTGTATTTTTGCAAGCATGCTAAATAGAAAAGAAAGTCATATCAAGTTAGCTTCATCTCTGTACAAAATACAGTATGGTGAACGTGTTTAGGGACTGTACCCTCAAGTTGAGTCCTTCTTTGGGCCCGGCTCAAAAGGATGATCAGAAACCTTCGCTTGTTAAATCTCATCAAGAACATCAGTCACGCCAAAAACCATACTGCTCGTGTATACATAGATACGATTTCAGAATCCATATAACTTGAGATAACTGAATTTCGATTTAGTGAGACAGTCTATTTTTTCCAAGATAAGTGTATTCAGAATCATATCTGTTGATACCTGATCAACATGGTCTTTTGGCTGATATTCTAGTCAAGATGCGAGCTCGGGAAGGGCCCACAAAAGGCTCAACCTAAGACTCCAGTTTCCTTAGAGATTGCAAACAATTCATGTTCAACTATTATTTAGGATAGGTATGGCTTGGGTATATATTAGAGTATCTTTTAGGTACGGAAGAAACTGTGAACAAAAATTTCGGTATGTATTTCATATATCCAATGAGCATATAGAAGTATCATGCAAAGTACCAGTACCTGCTACATTATGGGTTTGAGAATGACATAATGTTAAGACGTACCCAGGCTTTATACGGCGTCACTAAGAAACCCATTAGCTCTTATGAAAGAAATACTATAAAATGGGAACGAAGAAAAATCCAAAAAAAAAAAATCAAGCAGAAGGAATATAACTCTCTTTAGTTAGTATTTCAAAATTTTGTATCATGTTCCAAGTTCCAATTAAAGCACAATCCCACTTTCCAACAACGGTTCCCCAATTTCGTAACTTTGTTTGATCCAATATAGACAAGTTTGTCAACAGCCGCACAATTTTAAAGAACTTCACAGGCAAGCAACTTTTATTAAAACTTACATTGCCTGCACCGTTGCCAAGAAACGCCCTCATTCTCCGTGCAGTATCGAGAGCACTTTTGAAAAGAAATGCTGTTCCATTTTCCACAACCACGCCAATGTCTGTTCTCGAAAGTAACCTGTACCCGACAAAACAAGACAAAATTAACAGTAATTGAACAGACGCACATAGCAACAAAAACAAATAGCCGTGGACGAAACAGCTTACCCCAAAATATCCGATCGGTCACGAGCGAAAGCCAAACAAGCGCTCGAGGCACGGACAAATTCGTCTGAAAATTTCTCATACGCCACAAATTCATCATCAATCAGAATCGCTTGTCTCTGATGATCGAAATACCCACCAGAGGAGAGAGAATCAATGAGTCTGGACCACTCAGGCCAGGGGTGGGCAGCCGGAGAGTTAGCGGGAAACCCGGCAGAGTCTATGTCCTCTTGATTGGTGCTGGTTCGTGTGTGAATGGCATTGACTGGGAAGCTTAATTGACGAGGAGAAGTAGGAGAGATAGTGAGGAGGTGATAAGAGGTAGAGAGAGGAGCGAGATAAATTGAAGATGGGAGGCGAGAGTAGCGAGCGAGGCCGAGTAGGGATGGTCGGTGGTGGGGGCGATGGAGGAGGAAGGGGAAGGGAGCGGTGAGGAGAATGATGAACCTCGACGCGCCGCCCATCATGCTGGGAGCTGTGAGGGAGGGAGTGGGATTGGGTGGACCAGGTTTGGAGGATGGTTTAATGGAAAATGGGGACGTAACCCTATGCGGGGATTGAAGCTAGGAAACCCCTCTGGCCAGTTTCCAATCGCTCAGATTGAAAATATCTTCGTTCCGTATGTGATATCAAGAGTCTTTGAGAATCGATTAAGATTTTAAATTCTAGGTTGTTGGTGAGTAAGGTGTAACCGGTCTAAATAATTTGGATCAAATTGGTTATTTTAGTTTGGATAAAACAAATTGAAAATTAGATTGAAATAATTTGATTTGGTTCGATTTTCGATTTTGGATGGCCCTATCCCATATTTCAAAAAAAAATTATAAAAAATAAAAGCAAACTATAAAAATGCAAAATTGTTGGGTCAATGTATAGAATCACAAGACCACCGGCATTAATGATCTACTCATTACAAAAATAATAGTGGAATGTTTTTCAATACTAATACTAAGTTATCAAGTAAAAAAAACAAAAATGCTCCCAATAAAAGTCAAAGATTTACAAATCAATGAACAAACCCGGTGTCTTACTATGAACTCCCGACACCGGATGTTATGTTAATGAAGCGTACAAGCTAGCAGGAAAATAAAATTAAGCAAAAACGACACCATCAAGCTCCAAGTTCTAACAGTTTACCCTTCCAACAATGTTTAGTTATCCACATTGCTATTATAACTAAGATTTCTAAGTGATATTTTGCAGCAATGGTATTCAATACCTTTAGGATCTCTAAATCTGAACTCCAACTGACTGTTAGGGATCTAGACGGAGAAGGCGAACGAGGACGGTGATTTGGATGAAGAAGGCAAAGGCACATAGTGCCCCTCGTTTGGGGTGAGTGAGTGAGAGGCTGAGCGACAGGGGAAAACAAACAAAGAGTGGACGAATGGGATACAGGTTGGATCGGCTTTAATTGAATATGAGTCATCAAGGTCGACTCACTGTTTGAAGTGTCACATCAGTCCATAGTAGGCAATCATACCATAGAACTCCAAAAATAAGGGTGGAGGGGACCCATGACAGATGATGGAAAAAGGGAACGAGGAAATACTAAATAGACCATATCAAGGAAAATCCCAGATAAATGACCATTGTAAGTAGAAACCACCCTTTTGGATACTAAGTGTGAGTTCTAAACCTTCATCGAGAGGCTAAATGTAGATTATACTTGAGACATTAGGCCCGCGAGACTCAAACCCTGGTAAAAGTGGGCCGAGAAGTTGAAAACAGGCCATGTAAAGTACATGGGCCGAAATAAGGCACCGTGGATTTGAAAGGCAAATGAACCTGTTTGTCTCATCTTTCACTCTTTCCATTTTTTCTTCTTTTTTTTTGGCTAACCAGATTTCACTATTCTTAACCTCTCCAGCATATTCTACTCGAATATTCTCACTCTGCAGAATTCATCCCTTACAAACTTCAACCTGAATCTCATTGAACTATCGGATTATTTTGTTACTGCACTTGGATTCCAACAGCGGCACTTCAACTCCTAACAATCAAAACTAAAAGTCTCTCCAACACATCAACCAAGATTGTAAAGTCAATGAGCAGGCAAAACATTTTTCTTTCGAAATGATCCGAGCAGAATTTAGAAATAAAATAGTTTTGCTCGTGGGAGATGCACTTCGCACTTCTTATCATTGTGTAAAACTCTTCGTAGTTGATTCTCTTATCCAATGAAATAGTGTTACAAAAAAATCTTGAACCTCTCTATTTTCTCAATATGAGCCAAGCGCAATAACAGTTTTTTCTCTATACGACCAATCCAGCAACAATTTTGAATGATTTTAATATCGTTTCTGGCTATAAATTTTAGAGGAAAATAAGATCGGAGAGAAGACAAGGAGACATAAATATTTGAAAGATTAAGAGAGAGAAAGAGTATTTATGAATATTTTTAAAAAAAGAACAAAAAAATAAACTCCTAAAACAACAAGACTATTCGTAATTTTTCTAGAAAATAGGACAGAGAATTAAAAATCCCATTATAAAATCCTTACTAAACTAATCTTTTCAATATAGTATCTATTATGAAGAGAACAAGTTTGGCAAAAAAATCCAATTCAAGTTGCACTTCACATCCAATAAACTATGCCATGGTGATTAGTTTTTATAATTATGATTGCAATACAAAAGAGATTAATCTATCTCTATCTATATATAAAGGAAAGCGAGGTGACAAAATTATTCTCCATAAAAATTATTTTCGCATATTAACAAAATGACAAAGGATTAATTTTTGGGAGTAAAATTGATATTAACTACAATTATTTAAAAAAACTACTCACTCTTCCTTCGAGATTTTAGCCACAATATTTTTAAAAAAATTTAACTATTTTTTTAATACGTACAACCTTTTACTTCTATTAATTTTCACGAGATTAATTTAATACATATTTTTTTTATATATCTAATAATATTTAATTTGCACATGTATTACGTGTACCCTCACGTCTAGTGGTTTAAAACAACAGTCTTATTGTAGATCGAGATGACATCCGATATATCATTCAATGCTTAAAGGGCACACATTTTTGTGTGGCCTAACCTCCCTACAGCATACAGGAACCCATAAGTAATAATGGAGACTGATTTGGATTCTTATATTAATGCATCCTCACGTGGGGTCTCATCCTCTTGGCTGGATCTTATTCTCTTAGAGTATTCGCACCAGTCTTTTTATTTTTTATACTAAATTAGAGAAAAAAATTCACTTTTTTATTTTATAAAATTATATTTTGTAATATCTCTTGTATCAGACTCTTTATTCTATTTCTATTTTATTAAAATATTTTTTTTTCCTTTTATATTCAATTTAAATATTATAAACAAACAAGAAAGGAGAAAGAAATGAAAAAAATAATAAAAATAAAATGTTAAGAGTGAATAGTTTCTTCCTAAAATTAGGGAGTTACTATTTATTTTGAAAAATAGAAAAAAGTAGTAGGGAGACTGATGTGAACATTATTAAGAGAATTTACTTTTTAAATTAGAAAATGAGTACATATAAAGAGTTTGATGCGGATACACGCAATCCTATCATAAGAATCAAATAATACTTTACTTGGCAGCTTTCTCTCTCTCTCTCTCTCTCTCTCACGCACACACACACACACACACGCTATGAAGGTTTCAAATACACGCCATTGAATTTATATGTAAAGACAGGTGGGCTGCCTAACTTTTCACAGGAATATTGAATCTTCTCATATTTGATCTTTCTAGCTGGTCAATCACGTCTCATTCTGTACTCAATTCCTTTGTTTGATATTCATTATTAGTCAAGTTTCACATTGTTTTTTT
>JABCMJ010062790.1:0-10818 GCA_014822125.1 Arbutus unedo
GTAACTGTATAATAGTTTAAAAAATAAAAAAAGTTAAAGTAATTTTAAATATCTCAAAAGAGCACTGTATTTTTTATAAACCTGAAGAGAGGTCAGTGTAATTCACCCATTTCTTAATGATCAATTTTTCTACTTGATGAATTAATTTTTATACTATAGACACTTGTATATAAAAGTACACCTGCGTAATGGCAATTGATTCTACTAAGTTGAAAAAACCCCTCATTATAGGTATATTTTTTTTGGATATTCCGATAAATTTACTCTACAAAATATTATATTCTGGCCCACATATAGTATATTCTTATTTTACAAAATTATACATATTATAGATGCTTGACTCGATGTCTATAAATTATAAATTTATCCCTGCTTGTATACAAGTTAATTTTTTATTTTTTTAACATTGAGTTTTGTCCATTCATAGCTCAAACTGCTTATTTATGTGCTTAAAAAACTTGAATTTTTGTTACATTGGTCTTGGTACACTTTTGGTCTAACCAAAATCGATAAATTAAAAATTGAACCGAACTCAAACAAATCAAAACTAAATTTAACCAAATTAATTCGGTTTGATTATGATTTTAAAAATTTTAAACCGAACACAATAGTCCGGTCAAATTTTCTCTCCAAATCAGATCGAATCGTCCAATTAAAGCTGTTAAAAGTTGTGACGGAATCAATTGTGAGACTTTTCTAAGCTGATTTAAGGGGATTTGGGAGAGCCGTAATACACTTTTCTATAGTGCGCGTGTAGTGCGGACAACACAACATGATTTTGTCCACTTTATCCTCAAAACTATATCGTTTCATTTCTATGTACTTTGATAATAATTCATATGATAAGATGAAACGATATAATTTTAAGGACAAAATTGACAAAATTATATCGTTTTCCTGAATCCGATTTAAGGGCCAATAGCGGAAACAAATTTATCTTTTTTGCAAAAGTCTCAGCAAATTACGATTCAAACCACCTAACATAAAATTCAGGTCAACATTCGTCTAAGAGCATGACAAAAATAATAAATAAAATAACCATTCAAAGTTTTTTTTTTAGCGTTTTAAATCGAGATAATTTGATTTTTTTTGTTTTCTTTGTTTTTTATGGGCCTTTCATTTGATATAAAAAAATTCTAAACAATTAAAAAATAATAATTTAATGTACAAGAAATTAGTGGAATAGCAAGATTGATGCAAAATATTTTTTTTTTTGCAAAATAAGTTTTGAAGAAAAATTAACCATGTTAAAGAAGTTAGAGATGTGCAACGCAACTTTTCTAATAACTAAATACATGAAAAAATATTTAAAAAACTTACTTTATTTTTATTTTCCGTGTGATCCGATTTTTTAGATTTACTGTAATATGTATCCTTTTACATTAAGCTTGGACTCTTTGACAATCCAAATACTTCTTTGTGAATAGAAAAACTTTTTTTTTTTAAAGTTGAGCTGGTTTAACCAAACTGAAAAATCTAGCAGAACCAAACCAAAATTGAAGAAACCAAACCAAAATAGTTTAGTTCGATTTCAATTTGAAAAAACTTAAACTGAAATTTCTTGTTCAATCCAAGTTTTTTTCTAAACTAAACCAAATCAGACCGATTACACAACTTACACCATGTTGTCACGTGAGAGAGACAGACGTCGGATTTGCCAAATATGGGTAGGATCGGAATGGGTGGGCCTGTAGTGAGGGGGCTCACTACAGGTAGAAGTAATTAATAAATATTGATTTAAATCTGAACCGTTCGTTGCCAAAACGAACGGCCGAATGGGCTCACTACACTCATATAGTGAGCTCCTCACTACAGGGCCCCCATCTCCGGGTTGGATCTAGATACCATGTGTTCGGTCTTAAAAGAGCAAACGTTCAACATCCACAAATATAAACATACTAGCTCAGGTAATGTGAGCCTTAGATTAACCCAAAAACAACCTCAATTCCCAAAAATATTCTGACAAATGTTACCATGTTTAAACATCTAAATATCACACTAAAAGATACACACAGATGAGAGAGAGAGAGAGAGAAGAGGGGGGGGGAACCTTGGGCAGGTTTGACCAGAAATGCTATGCTTCTACACAAGACTATCCCTCTTCCCGAAAGCTTCGTAGGGACTACTTTATGACGCAGTGATTTACAAAGGAGAGAGGCACCAAAATTTGGGCGAAAAAAGAAAAACTGAAGAGCCACATATTTACAAAAGCATCAAAAGAATGAAAAGTAAGACAGAAGAGAAAGCATATATACACATGAGAACAGCATTCCCAATTCCATTTTTTTATTCTCTCATGCTGCCTTTCTGAGAAGAGCTTGATCCCCATATACGGATCGTTTGATCATCGCTCGCTGATGCTAACATCTGAGGCCTCTTGGGGTTCCAGCTCACACAGTTTACAGTCATTGAGTGGCCGGATAGGACCTCAATTGGATTAGGGCTTGTACGGTTCCAGATGTAGACCTGCTAAGAAACTAACATTATGGGCTTGCACTGGTTCTCAGATACATTTCTATTTTGATACAGTCAAACCTTTTAGATCTCTTTAGTTTTCAGGAAACATAATTTGTGAAACTTTAAACCATTTTCTAATGTTTTATACTGAGTGAGTTATTTTCCACGAAAGATTCGAAAATCAAGCATCAAAAGAACTTGTGCAAACTGTAACTAAATAGTTTTTTTTTTTTTTTGGGGGGGGGGCGCTTAGGAAATCACCTGTGAATTCTCACTGCCGCTGGCGATAAATGTGCTATTCAACCCACCAAAGCACGACCGGATCACATACTTGTGTTGCTTGTGGCCCGTATACTTCAAGGGTTCTGTCCATTTCGCATCAACATCCCACATATGGATCTCTTGGCTGTTAAGGTTAACTATAAGGAACTTACTATCCCCAGATATGGAAAGGGATGTGACAGTGTGTTTCTCAGAGATAACTCGCTCAGCATTTGTCGCCACATTTAGTATCCGAATTTCCTTGTCAGACAATACGCTGATGAGATTTTCTCCATCTGGTGTCACGGCAAGATCCAAAACCTTTGGCATCCGGGTCCCTCTCCATGCCTTTATCTCATTACCCTTGCTGTCCCACATGTAGATGCCCTTTTCCGCATCTGAACTTCCACAGACAAGTCTCTTTGAATCAGGGAACCAAGCGCAAGAGCTAACTGTGAACCCATGGCTCCCAAAGGTGTGCTTGCATGTACCTGATTCCACGTCCCATAATTTGAGTACTTCCACGTTTCCACATGTGAGCAACATCGTGTCGTCAGGGCTCCATGAAACAAAGGACACTGGGTTGTGATGGCTCCGTAGTGTGTGTTTCGATACCAATTTACCATCTTCCAGCACCTGCAACCAAAAAATTTGGAAAGATATTGAGGTGCTATGAGTTTAAAAAAAAAGAAGAAGTGGTTCACAAAATGGAAAAGCAGTGAAGCTGTACAAACACGAGCCAAACACTAGATTGCCCCAATTCGATTGTGTATATGCACATTAATGAGTACGGAGTCTAACCTCCTTCCAAAAGAAGGTTGATCCAGATGACAAAAATTGTCAAAATCCCATGATGGGTAGACCACAAACTCGTTCAAAACTCATCAAAAGCATTTAATCAGCACGAAAGCCAGATGGTTGATAAACCCGGCAATTGGTGGTTTTCTTGATGGGTATTGGATAGTTTTGAATTTATGGACTTTCTGGTAAGGATCATGTAATTCAGAAAGATGCCTATTTCTAATTCTCACACTTGGTTAAAACAACTAAACACTCGTGGTTACTCTAGGCGATAAACATGACGTTTTCGGTATAAGCCAATGGAAAAAAAATGTAATCATCAATACAAGTTTCCACATGTTTCGGTTTAGTCCGAGTTATCAAGCTGAACATTCATGCCTCACCTGAATTGGCAGTTGGAGCCACTCAAGCCACTAAAAGATTAAGTGTCCAACTTCCCAGAAGGCTTGGTTAAGAAGTTTTAACTTCCTGAACAGGCGAAAAGAGTAACGAAAATATGGAGCAATTGTCAGTCTCCTATAAGTGGAACATGACAAAACATGAAATGAAAGAGTACGCCAAAAGTTTCTCAGGGTGAACCCAATGCTAATAAGGCTATATAGTCAACAAAAAAGATTCTTCTACACAACTAATAAAATAAGAGGCACAAAAGAGATGTTTCTGAATTGATCTTCAACCCCGACATTGCCTCAAAATGAGGATATCATAAGCACAAAAATAAATGCTCAATCTGTGTTATAATCGTGTGAATAGCCTGGTTTAAGTGAATATAAATGCCGAAATGGTATGTAATTAATACAATGCCATTTCAAAGTGATTTACAGCTCATTAACATTGTCCACATATCCTAGTTAGTTTCTCGTGAGTGATTCACCTTTCAACACGGGGCTTCTTAGCATTGGATACTTTTATAGTGCTTCTCTCCCTAAAACAATGCAAAACCAACAACAGTGATTTGATGCCCAAACAAGAAAAGCCCGGTGCACGAGACTTCCGCTATTGTAGGGTCCGAAGAAATGTTGGATGGACGCCACTTTACCTCCTCAAGCAGAGAGGTTGTTTCCGTGACACTAAATTATGTCTAAAAGCCATAGGAGTTACGGACAAAAAGAAACATTCATGTTAAAGTAGTAATATATAGTATTGTCGTTTATCTTTTAGATTAAGGGAAGTATGGTCTTTTGGTCCTATTAGGGTTTGCCTATGGGTATATAATCCCATATTGAGTCTTGTAATATAAATAGGATAACTTTGAATATTGAGAAATGCAATTATGTTTTAGTTTCTCTTTCGATTCTACCATGGTATCAGAGCAATGTGTTAAGACTTGCCTGATTTTTATTTTGAATATTGAGAAATGCAATTGTGTTTTAGTTTCTCTTTCAATTCTACCATGGTATCAGAGCAATGTGTTAAGACTTGCCTGATTTTTGTTCAACGATGGGCAACCTAACCCTTGTTGCTGTCCGCCGAGCTTACCGTTCATCATTGGAGCACTATTTGTAGCAACTTACTGTTATTACTCTTCATCACACTGTTATTACTCTTCATCACACTGTTTGTAGCAACTTATCATTGGAGCACTATTCATCGCAGTTGTTCATTGCAACACTATGCTCGTGTTGGTTAAGAACTGAATTTAGGGTTTTGGGTTCATAAATCATCTTCGCAGAGTTCTGCACATGGTGTTCTTTTGCACATGGTGGTTGGTGTCAGATTGCAATCATCATTCTTGTCATTGTCTTCACAGTTTCTCAATACAATTGTATGCTATCAAAATTCTGCACGTGCTGGTTGCTTTGAACATGTTGGTTAGCTTCAGGTTGCAATTGTCACTCTTCTTGTCATCTTTGCATTTTCTCAATACAATTGTTTGTTACAGTGTGTTGCACATGTTGGTTGGGTTCAGATTGCAATTGCCACTCTTGTTGTCATCTTCGCAGTTTCTCAATATAGTTGTTTGATAGCAGAGTTCTGCGCTTGCTAGTTGTTTTGCACATACTGGTTGGTTTCAGTTGCTAAGTTTTGTAGGTAAAATTTGCAAACTGATGATGGTTGGCTTCAGCTGATATTAGTCAGAGCATCTAGATTTCATCTTTACAAACCATGCTCGCATAATGAGTACGAAGAGGGTATGTTAAAGTAGTAGTATTTAGTATTTAAGTTTATTGTTTTTTATCTTTTAGAATAAAGATTGTATAGTCTTTTGATCCTATTAGGGTTTGCAATGGGTATTAGGGTTTGCCTATGTAACCCCATATTGAGTCTTGTGATATAAATCGGCCGACTATGAATATTGACAAATACAATTGTGTTTTGGTTTCTCTCTTTTGATTCTAACAATTCAAACTCTTAATTTGTGTTTCTACTACATATTTTTTAGTAGCTATTCCCTATCCCCGCCAGAAAAGCAACTTTTCCAACTAGATACCTAGAGTTAATATATAAATGTTACAAGTATCAAACTTCCCAAAGAAAACCACAGAAATAATCACACAAACGATATCTCCTATTCATAAACTCGCTTTTACACTTCTTAAACACGTAGCTGAAAGGTATAATTATATAGTACCTTCCATATGATGGCTGTGCAGTCACTTGATGATGACGCCAAGTACTCTCCACTGCTGGAAAACTGGACAAACCAAACTTCATTCTTATGGTCGGTCAATATCTGCAACAATGTATACAGGAGTTGGATATATCACTAAAAATAGAATAACAGACCAAATAACACTTTTTATTATCACTTCAACAGAGGAATTTTGTACGAATTACAATTGTAACATGGAAACAACACAGTATATCGAAATTTTCTACGATTTACAATTGTAACATGGAAACAAGACAGAATATCGAACAATATCTCAGGAAGTTTACTTTACTGGTCAGGACTGAACACAATGGATATCAATCTATCATAATATCTCATTCAAATTCAAAGTCCATGTTATCTAAACTTGATTCTAACAGTAATCCTCCCCTAACCAAAAAGAACTCAACAGGAGTTTGAGAAGGAACAGTTCCAAAATATTTACCAACATCCAGTATACAACAAGAAGTTCACAACTCCACACGTGGACTGAAATTCTCCGGTTCACACTAGATACCTCACGAGCACAGATACTCTGAAACTCTTATGCCACCAGAAACTGATGCCGTTTGTTCCTATCACTTGGGAACTCAAAACACCAGAATTCAAGAACAACAACACTTATTAACATGTAGAAATTTAAAGTTAGAATATGGGGTAAACAATAGGAGGATTGAAAACACTGATAGCATTTGAGTTGATGACATGAGACAAACATGCTCTCAGTGTCAAATGGAATAGCCATCAACTCCCAAGTTTTGTATAAATAATGACAAAATTATAGAAGTCCACAAGATGTGCCAGACTTTCCAATCAAGCTGATGGCGACCAATAGAATTGAGAGTGATAATCGTCTTGATAGTTCTACTACAAAAACCCTATAAGGAAACCCTGAATCTAATCATAATGATCTGGTGCACGATGGCAGACTAGGCTCATTAGCAGCACTCCTTTCGATCTAAAATATCCCAACAACTGCTTGGATTGCAAATACTCCAAGCAATTCCCCCACAAAGGCACGAAAACTAACTTGTAAAAGTTGCAATATTCTTTTATGGCTGCATGAGAGATCGTGTACATTTTAAGCATGTCCTTAACTCCATATTCAAAATATTGTTTTACTAATTAGGCATATCAAAGAACAGTATAATAGGAAACTTTGACAGGTAAAGCAGGTGTCGATCTTCATAAGATAGTATAAAACTTAATTATCTGTGTTTCACCTGAATGGTTTCTGTAGGAATCTGATCTCGACCACATCGATGGTCCTCGCAGAGTGATACTGGATCAAATGAATTATGGTACAAGCACGAATCGATTTGATCACTAACAACCATTTCAACCAGATGTTCCAATCTTCTTTCTGGAAGTGTTAAAGGAGGTGGAAGCAATTTTTCCATTTCACTCAACAACTTTTTCCTGGATTCAATAATAACCTCCTCATCAGCCTTACCCAATCCCATCTCCTTCAGTGAAAGCAGTCCAAAAGCAAGGTTGTGAACCTTCTCTCTTCCCACGTGTAATGCAGAAATCTGTTTCCTTAGAACTGACAGTGCCGAGGAATCATCCCCGTGAATCAAACACTCAAACAAGCTTTGTCTACATGCGAGAAACAACGCTGAAGCTCTTGTCTCATCCGTTAACTCCTCCAGCCCATAAAGAGTGTCAATGCAAGCATCCCAATTCCCGTTCAGAATATGGGATTCAAGCAATCCAAAGTCCATAGATTTGCAAGAGATACCAGACTCCAATTCCAAAGAAACAGCTGATTTCTTATAGCCTAAACAATAGAGACATTGGATAATTGTTCTTACAAATTCATGTTTCTTGATTAGGCCTTTAGGGCCAAGCATTGTTGGCTTATTATCCATTAATACAGGATTTGCAATGCCTGTATAGGGACCACAAAAAGTCTTAACTCTGGAAGTGGGAGATATGACTTGAGTAACTGTTGCACCCAAAAGTGCACAAGAATGGGGAAATTACAACAGAAAGAGTTTTGGGAGAAACGCTATCTAACAACCGATCCAAAAAGTTTTGGGAGAAATTCGAAAAATGGAAAAATTACAACAGAAAGGAAAGAAAAAGTATAACCTATTCGCCCAAAGCAACACTATCTAACAACCAACCCAAATTAGTTTCGGGAGAAATTCCCCAAATCTTTCTACTACCCAAAATTGGCAACTACCCTCCTGATCAGAGTAACACGAAGCAGCACTAACCCAAAAACCCAGGTAAGTGAATTGACCCAAATATTCCTATAAATACAAACAGGCAACTTCTATCGATCCCCAAGATGACAATTACAAAAATTCATAACAGAGTGAACAAATTGCACGCAAATTCAAGACTCACCCGATTGGCACCAAATACCCACTATTCCAAGACACTCCTTTTCGCGGCTATCAAAAGATTCTAAGCAACGTCTAGAGAGAGAGACAGACCTAATTGCAGCAACGAGATTCCAACGAGGTGATGGAGAGGGAGAAGCTGAGATACCCAGAAGAATTTGAATTGAAAGTGAGTCAAAAGAAGTAGTAAAGGAGACCAAAATCTAGCACTGGAAAGAGGAAAGAGGAAACCACGGAGGTGGAGAGGGTCGAAGAACGCACATGTGAGTGTTGGTTGCAGATCGATTGACACCGGAGGGGAAGATCATTCTGGAGGAATACAACCGTATTCAGGAGCCTAACGACGTCGTCTTGGAAACGGCCCATACCGAAGTTTTATCCTTGAATCAGAACTGCACAGTATTTATTGGATTTGTTAGCAGCCTCGCGACGTCGTATTGAAAACGACACTGCCGAAGTTTTATCCTTAATTAATGAAAACTGAATAGTGTTAGTTAGAGTTCAATTTTGTTCAGTCTTTGCCGTGTAAGACTATCTCGAAATTTTATTTTAATGATTAAAATCGTTTATTTTATTTTAATTAAATTATTTAGATCTCAAAAAAAATCTAACTCAATCGTATATCGACAAGTGTTTAACCTAAAATTTTAATTTTTAATTTTTAAAAATTAAAAGTTTAGAAGTAAAAAAAAACTAAGCTCTTAGGTCTATCATTTATCGATATTTAATTGAGCTGAATTTTTTTGTGATAATTAAATAAATTAATCAGAATAAAATATATAGTTTTGATTATCAAGACGAATCTTGAAACGATCTCACGTGATAAAAAGTGAACAAATTTGAACTCATATCCATTAGGGTTGCCTCGTTATCTAGTTGATAAGATCGATCCTATATTAAACCGAGAGCATGATGGGCACAAAAATGTGTGATGCAAGTCAAAATAAGAGACGTTGTAATATACACAGGCCTTGTATTGATTCGTGAATGAAGCGTTTATAATAGAATTAATTGTGTCTAATACCACATTTAGTTACCAAAATAATTTCCGGTATTATTTTTTACTAGGAATGTTGTAGTACATTTTCTTAAAGTGTATGTGTAGTGTGAGCAAAACGACATAATTTTGCTCTCTTTGCATTTGAAATTGTATCATTTTAATTTATCATGTGAATTGTTAATAAAATACAGAGGATCAAAATAGTATAATTTTAAGAACAAAATAAATAAGCACGATAAATTACATAAATGCCCCTAATATTTATAAAGTAATATTGTGTCCGTCAAATGAACATTAGATTGAATTAGTATATGAATAAATAGTTCAGAGACTAATAGTACCATGACTGTCAATCTTTTTTATTTTAATCTGATGATCAAACGAGAATGTAGTCATACAATTTGATTAGTTTATTGGGTGATTTACACTGGCCATTCCCGAGGTTTGTGAAAAATACAATACCCCTCTCAAGTTTTTAAAATTATAATAATTTTTTTTACTTTTCATATTATTACGTAGTTATTTCTCTTATCGTTAAAATCAATCTAATATAATTAATTAGAACATTAAAATTTTAAGTTTGAGATTTGTTTTGATAAAATAAACTGTAACATAATTTTTATCACGTCGGAAATAACTTATGTTGAATTTTTTAGATTATTTTGATGTCGAAATTCTGACAGAATTTTAAAATTTGTTTGAATTTTGGCTTCAAAAAAATCTAAAAAATTTAGGCTATTTCAAACGTGATGTGAATTATGTTAAAGTTTATTTTGTAAAAAAGATTTCAAATTTAAAATTTTAATAGCTTAACTTACGATGTTTAACTAATTTTAACAATAAGGAGATAACTGCATAATAATTTAAAAAATAAGAGAAATTATATTAATTTTGAGAAATCTCAAAGGGGCACTGTATTTGGTAGAAACCTCATGAGAGGTCAATGTAATTTGTCCTAATTTATTTTGTTAAAAATAAATAAGTAGATTTTTATAATATTTGCGAGATAATTATATTGCGTAGATGTGGTAGGCTGAATGCAAATCAATGGAGGCCTTCAAACCATGCGCACACTCAGTCCATTTGTGTTTGGGTCGAGTTGGGTCATATCCAATGATGGATCTACTCATGTTAGTTTTAGAGGTTTGACAAAGCGAACTGGTACGTCTCGAGTAATTGAGTGCATGATATGCTAAGCCTGGCCAAACCTCCACTCGATTGGTATTTCTCTTTGAGTTGAAGATCTCTCGAGTTACAGTCTCCAAGCGTGCTGTCGGGGGCTATATGTTCGACACGCTCACATGGAGACGTACTTCTCACGTCGCATTCAATTATTTGGGTAGATGTGGGGTAGA
>JABCMJ010062797.1:0-13191 GCA_014822125.1 Arbutus unedo
AGAGAGTGTAAGGAGACTTATTAAGCTTGTTTTGTGCCCCGTTTGACTTATATTTTGCATGTGTATGGGAGAAAAACATGGATCTCACACTTAGACAATACAAAATACATTCACCTAGTTTTTAGTTCTTGAGAGCTTCTCTCTATAGTTTTTGAAGCTCTCCATTTCCTGAGTAATTTTTCTTCACCAAGTGTAAGACATTATCTCATTGAGAAGTAAACTAATCTAAGATTTGGTTCATTTGTGTTCACTCCATGACTTTATCTTTCCGGCAAGTAGCTGGAATCTTAGCTATTAACATTGTGTAATATGTTTTCGCAGATTTCTAGTGTTAGTTGGTAAGTTCATCCTTATTATTAACCTTTAGCATCATGTTTCTTATTCTCGTCATGTTCATCATCTATTTCATAAGCATGAGTAGCTAAACTTTTATAAGCTAGGTCTTAGAATGAAGTTTAACTAAAACTCACTCTTATTCAATATCTCCTAAATATTTTGCATGATTGTTGCTAAATATATTCAAGTTCTCATTTCTAGAAACAAAAAGGTAAAGTTAAGCTTTTGCTTAATTATTGCCATATATTTGGTATATCTAATACTTAAGTCTATGTCCTCCCTATTTTAGATTACATTTTCTTGAATTTGAATAGATTTGGAAACACATCTTTTAAGTTAAAAGACTAATTTTTCATCGATTATTTTTTGATCTAGAAACCCTAGCCGGAATCTAGATTGAGTTATAAAAGGAGATATTGTTTAAAGTGATGTTGACGTTAAATGGATTCCGAAGAGTAAGCTTATTTCTTTAATCTTATATTATTCCCTTGTTTAATTCAATCTAGTTACTAATCATCACCAAAACAAAATTTCAGGTTGACGTTCGGAACGTCGAAAAATCAAATTTGCGAAATCTTTTAAGCCACCTACCTTTCTCCATGGATCTATATTATGGACTCTCCACTATTCTTCTTTTAAATCTTTGAGGAAAGTCTTGTTTTATAAATATTAAATCTTGACTTAGGCCGGAGCCCTAACGACGCACTTTTGTCGGCCGGTCACTACTTGATGACTTTTCAAATGAACAAGTCTTAATTGTGGAAGTTACACCATGGCAGCTCTATTTTGACGGAGCTTCAAGAACAAAAGGAGTGGGGCAGGCATTGTCTTAGCGACACCATCTGGAGGCTTAATTCCATATTCCTTCTCGTTATTGACATTGTGTTCAAATAATGTGGCAAACTATGAAGCATTGATGATCAGTACAAAGTAAAAAATGAGAATCTAGTGTTTTATCACCAAAGGGCCAAATATTTAATTTCTCAATTTCAAGAAATTCATGTTAACCATGTACCAAGGTCTGACAATGACAAATGTATGGGCCCAAAAAACATTTCGTTTAATTTATGTGATCCAAAAGTCGTTATTTGATTCGTATTGAAATGTATAACGTAAATTGAAGGATTAAATATGTTTAAGGTGAAGAGAGAGGTGGAGGAAGGGTGTAGAACGATCGGGTCAGGTTTAGAACCATCAGGTCAGGCTCAGAATCATCCAGTCAAATTTTAAAAATATTGGCTTTTGGTCAAATCTGATCGATCAAGTTTAAGACCATCCGGTCAGATCTGAAATTTTGGCATGAGATTTTTAAATTTTTGAGATAGTAGAAAAACCTGACTAGTCATATTTTGGGACCATTCGGTTAGGTCATCTAGTCAGGTTTTGTGCACGTTTTTAAAAGGGGCTTTTTTCTCTCTCTCTCTCTCTCTCTCTCTCTCTCTCTCTCTCTCTCTCGGAGTTATTTTTTCCAACAAACCTTCACTCCAAACTCTTAATTCTTCTTGATATTATTCAAATTCCTTCAAGATCCATCACTAATGTCTCTAGACTAGTGGATATTTTGAACTTAAAAGCACCAATTTCACTTGAGGATAGATCTTTGGAATTCTTCACCACCATTGTTGGTCAAGCTTTAGAAGCTCAAACCTTTGAACCAAATCTTGAGGTAGGGATATTTTCTCTTCGATCTATGGGTATTCTACATGTATTAACCTATATTTCTTCATTTCTATCATAGATAGGATTTTCTTTAACATTACTCTATGTTAGTTTTCCTTTGGATTTGTGGTTCTAATGTTAGATTTCGTTGCTTAACCACTATCTTTTCGTATTTGGTTGGATTATCCTTTTTTCTTAGATTGGGTTTAACTATGTGGTTGGTTGAATTATATTTTGTATATGATATCGGTGAGTTGGTTAGGACTTGGACTACGATGTGTGAGATTTTGTCTTGGATAGATATGGATTTCATAAATGGCGGGTATTTGGTAGAAAGACATGAAATTATCAATTGTGAAATGTCTACATTATATACTTATGATTTTTATGCATTTGACATAAGACGTAGTAGTCTAGCCTTCGATAGGAGTGGTACCAATGAAATATGAAACGATGCTAGCCTCCTTATGGGAGTAGTCCTAATTATGAAATTTGGCTAGCTTCTAGAGGAAATCATGCTAGTAAGATGCTTTATTTTGTTGGGCCACCTACGGGTGAGGTGCCGTCATTGACCATTGAGTTTGAATGGAACTTATCAAACAATGAAATATTTAATGAAATTGACAAAACGAAATCTTGACTTGTGAGATGAACATGGAAGCATTTGTATCACTTATCATTGGTTTAGTGTTATAACTTGTATATCTTGTTTGAGATCATTAGTGTCTTATACCAAGTCATTTCATACTTGTGTGATATTGGTATAGACATTCCTAATGGGCTTTGTAAGCTCACCCTATCTTTTTCAGGTACAATACCAGATACTTAGCATGTGGTGCGTGACGTGCATATGATGATGCATGACTTTTGAAGACTTTTGCTAGAGTTACCCAACATCTTTGTACTAATATTTGTGGAAGATGTATTGTAACTCTTTTTCAACTTTGTTCTTAATGTTCACAAGGGAGCCTAAAACGGTTAACTCCAACATTATTTTGGTAATTCTTTTTTGGGGCCGGGAGTACTCTTTGATGTAATATCCTTAGACTTGATTTTTGTTACCTCATTGAATGAAATGGTTTGGGATTATGGGTATATCTTTGAATGTTGTGAGGTTTTATTTACAATATATTGTAATAATAATATGTTGAAAAACGAGGGCATGACAACTTGGTATCTAGGTGATCAATTCGGTAGAAAAACTCAGTAGATTGTATATTCAAAAGATTATTCGCCTACATGGGATTTCCGTGTCTATTGTGTCCGGTAGGGATCCACAGTTTATTGCTCGTTTTTGGCAGAGTTTGTAAGCAGCGCTTGGCACCAACCTTTTGTTTAGTACCGCATATCACCCTGAGACTGATGGGCAATCCGAGCGCACAATTCCAGATTTTAGAGGATATGCTATGAGCATGCATTATGGATTTTCGGGATAGTTAGGAAGATCATCTACCACCTATTGAGTTTGCGTATAATAATAGTTATCAATTAAGCATTGAGATGGCACCGTTCGAGGCATTATACGGTAGGCCATGTAGATCACCCATTTGTTGGACCGAGATGGGAGAGGCAACGTTTGTTGGGCCGAACTTGATTGGAAAAACTACCGAGAGCATGAGATCGATTCACAAGCAACTTTTGAATGCCCAGGAAAGGACAACCGAACAAGTGAAAGTGATTCGTCAACATTTACTCACCGCTCAAAGTCGACAAAAAAGTTATGACATCGTAGTCGTCGTCCGTTATCATTCGATGTAGGGGACCACGTATTTTTGAAAGTATCATCGCAACAAGGTTTATCATGCTTTGGGAGAAAGGGGAAGCTTTCTATAGGGCCGTTTGATATCATTGAGAGGATAGGAGAGGTTTCTTACCGTCTGGCTTTATCGCCAAAGTTGTCAGCGTGCATGACGTGTTTCACGTATCTATGTTGAGGAAGTATGAGCTGGATCCTTCACATGTGTTGGAATGGTCCGAACTTGAGCTTGAGGCTGATGCATCTTATGGAGAGGAACCGATACGTATTTTAGATTTTCGAGAGCAAGTGTTGAGAGGCAAGACGATACCGTTGGTTTGGGTTCTGTCGAGCAACCAAGGTAATAAGGAATCGACTTAGGAACGTGAGGATGTAGTCCAGGAGAAATACCCGTATTTTTTTGTGATTTGATTGATGTATTGCTAGTTTGTACTTGATAGTTTTAGGACGTGTTCGACCACTTTATTTACAAGCCTGATGGACCTTGATCGTGCATAGACTGTGTTTCTACATGTTATTGATTTCATGAGTTTTTGCATATCGAACGATATTATGCTTGCCAGAAATATTGAAATGTGCATATATGAATGTGAGAGTTTGGTTTGAGGACTTTATTATATCTTGTCATTGGGTACTCATTGGGCATGAAAAATGCATGAGTTATGTGAAATCTTGGATTGCTTTTGCGGCGATGTATCCATGTCTTACTAGTTGATATAGTTGAGAGGTATTCGTGTCGATATTGTTTTGTTTTGTTTTGTTTAATTTCGAGGACGAAATTTCTCTTAAGAAGGAGAGGATGTAAGGGCCCAAAAAAAATTTCGTTTAATTTATGTGATCCAAAGGTTGTTATTTGATTCGTATTGAAATGTATAACGCAAATTGAGTGATTAAATATGTTTGAGGTAAAGTGGGAGGTGGAAGAAGGGTGTAGAATGATCAGGTCAGATTTTGGAACGATTAGGTCAGGTATAGGACCATTAGGTCAGCCACAGAATCATCTAGTCAGATTTAAAAATATTAGCTTTTGGTCAAGTCTGACAGGTCAAGTTTGAGACCATCCAGTCAAATTTGAAATTTTGGCCTAAGACTTTTGAATTTTTGAGGTAGTAGGAAACCTGACCAGCCAGATTTTTGGACCATCCAGTCAGATTTTATGTGCGTTTATAAAAGGGAAAAAATCAGATTTTTTGGAAAGATCTAACTTTTTCTCAAATGGGGTTTTCTTTCTCTCTCTAAGAATCATCTTCTCCACCAAACCCTCACTCCAAACCCTTGATTCCTCTTGATATTATTCAAATTCCTTCAAGATCCATCACTAATGTCTCTAGATTAGTGGATATTTTGAACTTGAAAGCATCAATTTCACTTGAGCCAAGATCTTTGGAGTTCTTTATTACTATTGTTGCTCAAACTTTGAAAACTCAAACATTTGAACCAAATCTTGAGGTATGGATGTTTTCTCTTCAATCTATGGGTATTCTACATGTATTGACCCATATTTCTTCATTTCTATCATAGATAGGGTTTCACTTAACATTACTTTATGTTAGTTTTCTTTTGGATTTGTAGTTCTAATGTTAGATTTCGGTGCTTAACCACCATTTTCCGTATTTGGTTGGATTTCATAAATGGCGGGTATTTGGTAGAAAGACATGAAATTATCGATTGTGAAATGTCTACATTATATACTTGTGATTTTTATGCATTTGACACAAGGCGTAGTTGTCTAGCTTCCGTGAGGAGATGTGCTAGAGATAATAAAATAGCGGTCTACCCTTCAATAAGAGTAGTGCAAGTGAAATATAAAACAATGCTAGCCTCCTTATGGGAGTGATGTTAGTTATGAAATTTAGCTAGCTTCCCGAGGGAATCATGCTAGTAAGATACTTTATCTTGTTGGGCCACCTACGGGTGAGGTACCGTCATTGACCATTGAGTTTGAATAGAACTTATCAAACAATAAAATATTTAATGAAATTGATAGAACGAAATCTTGACTTGTGAGATGAACATGGAAGCATTTGTATCACTTATTATTGGTTTAGTGTTATAACTTGTATATCTTGTTTGAGATTATTTGCGTCTTATATCATGTCATTTCATACTTGTATGATATTGGCATAGACATTCTTACTGGGCTTTGTAAGCTCACCCTATCTTTTTCAGGTACAATCGCAAATACTTAGCATGTGATGCATGACGTGCATATGGTGATGCATGACTTTTGAAGACTTTTGCTAGAGTTACCCAACATCTTTGCACTAATATTTTTGGAAGATGTATTGTAACTCATTTTTAATTTTGTTCTTTATGTTCACAAGGGAGTATAAAACGGTTAACTCCAACATTATTTTGGTAATTCCTTTTTAGGCCGGGAGTGCTCTTTGATGTAATATCCTTAGACTTGACTTTTGTTACCTCATTGAATGAAATGGTTTGGGATTACCGGTGTATCTTTGAGTGTTGCGAGATTTCATTTACAATATATTGTAATAATATGTTGAAAAACGAGGGTGTGACAATAAAGCAAACGCATTGGCAAATTTAGCTGCGTCCTTAACCTTACCTAAGCAAAGAGACATTCGAGTTACAGTTGGCGAGCACCATATGTTGCCTCTTGCAATCGATCGCATTGAAGAAGTTGAAGCTACAAATGCAATCAATGTGTGTGAAATTGAGGAGGATCCAGATTAACGTCTATCATTCATTGGCTATTTTCTACGTGGAAGATTGCCAACTAACCCAAAGAAAAAAGTTGATATAAGGCATTGAGCCTTTCGATTTGTTTACTTAAATGATACTTTATATAAGAGATCCCTAGTTGAGATCCTCTTACAATGGCTGTCAAAAGAAGAAGCGGTTCAAGCTCTTTATGAAACTCACAGTGGGACTTGTGGTGCACATCAAGCTAGCTCTAAACTTGTTGGTCAATTAAGAAGGGTGGGTTATTATTGGCCAACAATGGTTCAAATGCTATGAAGTTCTCTAAATCATGCAAAGTGTGTAAACTTCATGGAGATTTCATACATCAGCCTCCACAATCACTTTATCCCAGCATATTATCTTGGCCTTTTGAAACATGGGGTTTGGATGTTACGGGTCCTTTTAAACCTCCATCTTGACATTCCCACCAATATATATTGGCCAAAACGGATTATTTTTCCAAATGGGCTAAGGCAACACCATTAAAAGAAGTGAAAGCCATTGATGCTGCAAATTTGATCAAGCACCATATAATCTACCGTTATGGGGTTCTCTCAAAGATCATCTCTGATAATGCTCTATATTTCAAGAGTTTAGCAGTTGCCAAATTATGTGAAAAGTATAAATTTCGTCATGGACGTTTTGCCAGTTATAATCCATCCTCAAATGGCTAAGCATAAGTTTTCAACAAAGTTCTTGAAAAGATTCTAAAAAAGATGGTTTCTAAACATAAAAGCGACTGGCATGAGCGCTTACTAGAAGCATTATGGGCATATAGGACAATTGTTCATACATCTACCGGTTGCACACCATATAGCCTAGTTTACAGCTCTAAGGTTGTACTCCCACTAGAAGTTCAGTTGCCATCCCTCTAACTTGCCACACAACTGACGAATCCGGATGGTAATGCTAAAATCAGGCTAGCCGAGTTTGAAGCACTTGATGAAGAAAGGTTTAAAGCCCAACAACGACTTGAAATTTACCAAGCCCAAGTGGCAGGATCTTTTAACAAGAAGGTCAAATACAGAACATTTTCAGTTGGTGATTTAGTTGTGATAGTAAAATGACCTGTTGTTCTCACGAGAACAATGAAGGAAAAATTTGAAGCAAAATGGGAAGAACCATACGTTGTTACTAAGGTTTTCCCCAAAGGAGCATATGAACTATCAAATTTGGAAGGAAAATGCATATATCCTTGTGTTAACAGGAAGTTCATTATCTATGCTTAAAAAATACATGCTCCTATTCATAAGAGCTAAAACTGTAAGAAATATATGCTCCTATTCACAAGAACTAAAATTGTAAGAAAAGACATGCTCTTATTCACTAGAGCTGAAACTATAAGAAAGGACATGCTCCTTATCGCAAGAGTTAAAATTGCATGATATCCTTGATCACATTAGTAAGTTTGTGTACATTATTTGAGCGTGAGTAGCATATGATATGTAAGGACCCGCCCTATTTTTGTGTTTAAAAATGTTTTATGGTGAGTAAAATGAATGTTGATAAGCATCAGATAAGATGAAGGGTGAGTTGGATGAGTTTTGATGAATAAGAGAGGAGTATATACGGAGGTTTGGGTGACTGGTCATGGCAGGAGAAGGCCGGCGTGACCAGTCACGCGAAAATAAAAATTTTGGGTAGAAGGCTCGCGTGACCAGTTTAGGCTAATTGGCCTTTTTTCCATGACTAGTTAGACAGGTAGCAATTTTTGGTCAGTAGACTTCTGTGACCAGTCGGGCTTTTTGCCCCTTTTTCCATGACTAGTCAGGTGGGTAGTACATTTTTGGTCAATAGGCATCCGTGACCAGTCAGGCTCTTTGCCCCTTTTTCGTGACCAGCTAGGTGGGTGGACGCACAGATTTAAAGAGGTCAAACCAGATTTTTTTTACACAACTTATACACCCCCAAATCAGATTTTTCCCCTTCTCTCTCTAAAAAACCCATATTTCTCATGTCTCTACCCCAAGATACTTGATCAAACCTCCACATCTCTCAAATTTCTTCAATGATCCTTCATTTCTCTTTGATTTTAAGCATTTGGAGGAGAGTTCTTGCATTGAGAGGACTTGGTTAAGCTTCCCTCCACCATTCAAGTTAGGGTTTTACCATTTGAGCTCAACCTTTAAATTTTCTTCTTGAGATAAGGACTTTCTTACTCCTCTTACATGATTATGGGTTATTGTTGATGTATTGTGTATCTACCTTTTGTGTTAATGGTTTGAGTATGTTTAGATGTGTTTGAGGTTTTTAGCTTGAAAGTGTTCATCTTAATGGATTAAATACTATGTTTGTTGCTTGAAAGAATTGTAATATGATATCCTTGGTAGAAGTGATGCATCTTACCATTTGGTTCTAATTTGAGATCGATACATTGAAATAATGGGAGTGATTCATGACTCATGTGATGTGTGAACACAATGACCGACGTGGTATGCGGAACTAGACTCCCCGAAGCGATTGCTAGGGAAGTGGACTAGATTTCCTTATGGAAATTATTCGGAATGTTGTGAACTAGACTCCCCGAAGGGATTCCTAGGAATAAAAAGAACTAGGCTTCTTTATGGGAGCGCTATGAATGCTTTGTAAACTAGATTTCTCAAGGAAATTGCTAGGAGAAAGAACGAGGATCCTATAAGAATACTTGGAATGAAACATTGTTAATACAACTCGGTAACGTTGTCTGATGTAAAAGGGAGTAAATATGTAAAGTGAGTGATCGAAAAGTTGATTTTGATCCATAAATGGCTGAGTGAAAGACTAATTATGAATTAATGTGCTTGGTTATGCAAGCTTTGAAATTAAATATTGTTATTGACATTCCATATCATGATATCCATATTCACGTAAGATTTGCATAGAATTTTTCTACTGGACTTGTTAGCTCAATCCTTATTTATTTTTTAGGTATAGTCCCTGACATTTAGCTCGAATTTGGCATGGAGTGCTTAGATTTTTGCATGACATTCTAAGAGTCGCATCCGTAGAGTTATTTGACATCTTTCTATCCATTTTGAAAAAGATGTATCACAACTCTAGTTGATTTGAATGTCCTAACTGTAATGTAATATTTTGAATTTGACTTTTTATAAGTTTGTAAGAACTTGGAACATCTTGGAGTATGATAAACAGGGCTTTTGGGTAACTGGTGAGACTTACGAGAGTTTTTATTACAATTGAATATTGTATGTTAAATTGAGGGCGTGACATGATAGGCTAAGAATTGGGTGCCAACCTAGTTGGGATGCTTTCTTTTTAGTAGTGATGTCGTTTACGTAGGTAGTCTTGGTAAAAAAATTAGAACTGCAGTTTGACTTGATTCCAATCTAGATTCATTATCGACTCGGATACATAGGCAACCCACTATATGGGTTCAGTCACAATTAGCGTACATTATTTGAATGCAGATGGCATATGATTGGCTAAGGATTAGGTGCCAACCTAGTTAGGATGCTTTCTTTTTAGTAGTGATGTCATTTTCTCACAATATTTTGTGTACCCCAAATATTCTTCATTAAAAATTAGAAGTTCAACATGAACTATACTTAAATAAATAAACTCCATGTTATTTATTTAGCTCTTAAAATTATCATAATCAAAAGATTTTCTTTTTCCAAAAGACGAAATTAAGAAATATGTTATATTTTTAATGGATCCGACCTACATAATAAAAAATTACTATTTATGTAAGTGATATTATGCTAAGCAATGATCAAATTTTTGCCTAATAGGCACGTCCGGCATCAATCGTCTTGCTCGATTGAGAGAGCTACCAGGTCATACCTGACCTCCTTGGTCACACCTGACCAGTAATTCCACTTTGCACAGTTTGGAGATCTCGTGGATCTGTTATGATTGGTGTTCGGTTGTCTTTCTTGGTTGGGGGACCTCATGGTTCATTGCTGATCAGCAATTGCACTTTGCACAATTCAGAGACCTCCTAGTTCTATTTTGATGAGTGTCGATTGTCTTGCTTGGTTGGGATACCTCTTGAGTTATCCCTGACCAGCAATTGCACTTTGCACAGTTTAGAGACCTCGTCGGTCTATTCCCACAAGTGTCAAGCGTCTTACTCAATTGGGGGACCTCTTGGGTCGTATCCAACTTTGCACGGTTGAATGACCTCGTGGGTTTGTTTCGACCAGTATTGATTGTCTTGCTAGGTTGGGGAACCCCTTAGGTCATATCCAACTAGCAATTGAACTTTGCACGATTTGGAGACCTCGTGAGTCTATTCTGACCGGTGTCGTCATGACCATTCATGCTTGTAACCTTTCTAGAGTGCGACAAGGATTTGCACAAAGTTTTCGCAATGAAAATAGTAGTTTTATTCATCGTTTTATTGAATGATAATAATGCAATTATTGAATGATAATAATGCAATAATCAGTAAGAAGGGGAATGACGCATGGATACATTATTCAACTTCACCCTTTGAGTGTGGCCACGTAGCAGTCCTTGGCATATGCCCGATGCCCCTTCTATTCTCCATTCTTGTTGCTGGTCGGAAACTTTTTCATGAGGTGGTAGGTGGAGGTTGTCACGATCTCAATTTTTAACCAATCATAAATGCATTTAATTATAGTAAAAACCAAAAAGTCTCACCCGATACCCAAAATCCCATTAATCATGTACCAAGATATCCCGAGTTCTTATACTTTCATAAAAGACAGCTTCAAAATATTATATTGAAACTATGACATTTAGTAAATCAGAGTTATGATACATCTTTTTCAAAAGAGATGGGTGAAAGATGTTAAATAACTCCATGGATGCAGCTCCTAGAATGTCATGCAAAAATCCAACACTCCATGTCAAGTCCAAGTTAGTGGTCTGGGACTGTACCTGAAAAATAAATAAGGGTTGAGCTAACGAGCCCAGTAGAGAAATTCTATGCAGATCTTACGTGAAAATGGAATATCATGGCATAGAAGGTAAACAACAACGCTAAACTTTAATGTATCATGATAAGATGCGTTATATTACGACTGATTCATTTCTAAATTGGAACCTACTCATCAGAGGCTCGTTTCACATCACTATTTTCATCATCATCAAGTAACATATTCAACTCCATAATAACGATATCTCATGCCTAGCATTCCCGTAGAATTGTAGTTCCATTTCCTAGTCATTCCGTCCGCGAGTCTAGTTCACAATACTCCTAGCATTCCCATAAGGAAGTCTAGTTCACAATTCTCATAATATCCCTAGCCTTTCCAACGGGGAGTCTAGTTCACAATTCTCACAATATCCCTAGCCTTCCCATTGGGGAGTCTAGTTCACAATACATTGTATCACTTCTATCAAGGATATCATACGACAACTCTTTCAAGTAACAAACATAATATCTAGCCAATTAAGGTGAACACTTTCAAGCGAAACACACCAAACACACACTCAAGCATACCCAAACCCTTAACTCAAAAGGTGAATGCATCATACACCAATAATAGGCCATGATCATGTAAGAGGAGTAAGAAAATCCCTACCTTAAGAAGAAAAATCAAGCTTTGAACTCAAATGGTGAAGCCCTAGTTTAATGGTGGAGGAATGCTCAACCAAGTCTTCTCTAAGCAAAGTTCACCTCCAAATGCTTGAAATCAAAGGAAAAAATGAAAAATCCATGGAGAAATTCGAGGGATATTGAGGTTTGATCAAGTATTTTGGGGTGGAGACATGAGAAACGGGGGTTTTCTAGAGAGAGAATGGGGAAAAAATCAGATTTAGGGTGTGAGAGTTGTGTTTAAAAAATTTCTGGTTCGACACTCTAAAACCTGCGCAAATACCCGTGTGACCGGTCACGGGAAGAAGAGCAATGAGCCTGACCGGTCATGAAGACCTACTGACCAAAAAATTGGAAAAACTTGTACCCTCCTGACCGGTCACCGAAAAGGCACGCATTCGCGTGACTGGTCATGCAAGCACTCTGACCAAAATTTCATTTTTCCATGATTGGTCACGCCAGGCCATCTCCTGCCCTGACCAGTCACCCAAATCTCCTTAGTTACTCCTCTCCTCTTCACCAAAACTCATCTAACTCTATCAAAATCCATTTTAATCACCATAAAATATTTTTAAACATTAAAATAAGTCGGGTCTTTATAGAGGTAATGGCTTTCATGCTGTTGAGCACGGTCCGCCCCAAGATGGCATTGTAAGCCAAGGGAAAGTCAACCACCGGGAATGTTACCATCTTCGTGATTTGTTTAAGGGCCAATATTGCCCCCAAAGGCTGGATTCGTTCCCTTGAGAAACCAACCAGTGGAGAATGAACTGGCTGAAGCTTACTGTCCCCAATCTCCATTTTTTGAAAGGCCGCTCCAAAGAGGATATCCGCTAAGCTTCTGTTGTCGACTAGTACTCTACTTGTGAGGTAGTTCCCCATTACTGTCATGATGACCAGGGGGTCATTGTGGGATTGTTGAATTCCCCTGGAATCTTCTTTAGAGAAGGTGATTGGCTCATCTATTCTTCTTTCCTTTGGGAGTGGCCCCATTGTCAACACTTCCGTTCCCCCCTCTGTCCGCAACCTCCTGGCGTGGGCTTTCTAGGCGGAATTTGACTCACCTCCTCTAGCGAATCCATCAAAGATCATTCTTATTTTGCCAATGGGTTGGGCTGGTTTTAGCTATTGGTGATCTTCCCTATGCTCGTTTGGTCTTCCTTATCCCCCTTGGTGCTGCTCGCCTTTTGTCACGCCCTCATTTTTCATAAAACATAAATAAAGGAAA
>JABCMJ010062809.1:0-10721 GCA_014822125.1 Arbutus unedo
TTTCTTTGGCTTTCTCATTCTTTACAGTTACAAAATACAGGTTCCCTTGTGATCTGAAATTTCTTTCAGTAATAAGCTTCGATCATACTCTGAAATCTGAACCACGATAACTAAAAGAGTTAGGGTTTAGTGTTTCGACTTTGTGGGACAATAGACCTTTAATTTGTGTTTCTTTGCATTTGTTTATTGAACTACAGTCAATGCGTGCGGTATACTTTCTTCTAGCAAAATGTTGCATGCATTCTTCATTCCAATTTATTCTATGATCCGAAGACCCAAAACAAGAAAAGTTTTTTGACTAAACTTGAGAAAAAAGTATATACTTGGTTCATAGCACTAATTCCTTTGTGAAACTTAAGAATTTTTATTCAGTTAGGAAAAGGAGCCCCTATATCTTTCTTCCTTGAATTTTCTGGGCTGTATTATAATTGGGACGATGAAATTTCTGAATTTGTTTGGCAATTCCTTTGGATGCTCGGCATCCGGAGAACGGCTGGTCTTTGCGGCGAGAAATGGGGATTTTCAAGAAGCCAAGGCTTTGTTGGAGTACAATCTTCATCTAGCTAGGTATTCTACTTTTGGAGTTCGCAATTTGCCCCTCCATTACTCTGCAGCTCCAAGCCACCATGAGGTATCTCATATTTCACATACTTTCGAAGGTTGCATTTGGATATATTATGTTTGGATTCCAATGGTTATGGATTTCAGATAAGTTATTTAGAAAGGGTACCCTATAGTTCAAATTTTTAGAATAGGCTCACATTTCAAGAATGAATTTGTTAGCTTTAGATTGGTGGATTTGGAGTAACTTCTGCAGCTATAGTTATTTTGAATACGTACATAAATGTTGCTACTTTGTACATGAATTCAACAAATTACGTCTTTGTTATTGTTGTTCTTTCCTCCACTTTAAAAATATCTATCTACCTTCAATGGTTAACCAACCTTCATTTCTATATAATAGAACCTCTGGTTCCGTTGTTTCAAATTTCAGTCCTTTGGTGGATTATGCATCTAACTAATCCAGATGAAACTTAATGCCGTTCAATTTTTTATACACTGATAAAATAATAATGACAATGGTTTCTCATTGCTTTTTTCCATATTGTCTCGTTGTTGCTTGAATTAGGGGTTGACATTAATCTCAGGAATTATCGCGGGCAGGTAATTTTAACTGTTGCTTTCTTATAGGAAGATTTTTGTTCTTTCTGATCTATTACTGATACCATTTTACCGTCCTGACATTTTTAATACCTGAACATTTAATAATTTGGTATTAGAATTAGCTGTTTAGCTCCAGTTTTTAGGGGAAACAAAAAATAAATTATGAAGAATATAAACACATTACTACCATTCACATGAACAAATTGCTTTGATGCAAGCTTGTGATCTATACGGTCACTGGGAGGTTGTTCAGACTCTGATTCTTTTCAAAGACAATGTATGAAGTATTATAAGACGTAGAAAACGATGATTTCTCAGGTAACATGACAAAGGCATGTCCTAATTCCCTACTATGTATGAAAAACCTGCATCATGGTAACAAGAAAGAAACATGACAAAGGCATATCCTAGTTCCCTACTATGTATGAAAAACATACATCATGGTAACAAGACAGAGCAGTCTTGTTTATTCTATGTTATTATTACTTTCTATAATTGGTTAAGATGGATCATAAAATTATTTTATTTTCATTAATTTTAAGTTGTGTTCTTGACATGTTAAATAATTACATTTTTTTTTCGATTTTGTACAGGTAAGAACGAGGTGGAGTTACTTTTTGGAAGTTAATCAAGATGGAGTCAAAGACTTTTTGGTAGTTAGCTGGAACGCTTGTTTTGAGTTATTTTTGTCATTGGAAACATGCAATATCTATGGATGTTTTACAGTTTCGGTAATGTTATTAAGTTTGAAATTTTTATTGTTGAAGGATGAATGTTTTGAAGTTGGGTAATGAATGTTGACTTGTTGAATATTTGATTTGAATGATATTTTATTTTTTTACTATATAAGAATTTGTTAAGGGTGATTCATAATATACAAATATTGAAAACTTTGTAAGTATGTAAAAAATGGTATTTTGAGTGGCATAATTGTGTTGAGCTTGGTGTAGCAGAAATTCTATTCTTTTGTGACAAAAAATGTTTGTCACCTTTGTTCACCCACTTGAAAATATTATCGGTGACATACATTTAGTTGTCATGGTATATAATTTCAGTGACAACTCTTGTCATAGAAAATCTCTTTTCGGTGACACTATATTGTAGTCACGCTGCATTCAGTGACATCATGTGTCACGGAAAAATTCTCTTTCGTGACACCATATTCATGTCACTGTTGAAATTTGCATTTAGTGACATGTTTTGTCACGAAAAATTCATCTTCACTGACACCATATTCTTGTCACTGTTGATATCCTTCTGTGACAACTACATAATTTTGTCACCCTTGACTTTTAGTGTCACGGATACAATGACACCTCTTCTTGTGTCACGAAGATGTCACCAATGATAATAGGTGACAAAAATTAGACCTTTAGTAATATTTTTTCATGTCACTAAACATGTTTTTTCTTGTAGTGTTCACATGATTGCCATGAAATTATATTGATCATACAATACTACAATATGAGCATTGTAAAGCATTTCATGAATCGTTGTTAGAGCCATATGAAACAACAATTAATACCATCTTGTTTATTATCAAATATCAAATTCTCATCATAAGCTTTATAGTCCAACGGCTGCTAACTATTCATCGGTGGGCGTGACCCCCCTTTCGTGCCATTTAGACATAGACGTCAACAATATAACTGCATCGGCCACGGTAGCTACCTCACTTCTAATCTCGCTATATTTTTAAGCTGTAGCGGACCGGGGCGCTATTGGACGATTAATTCACATATTTCATTCACATTCTTTAGTTTTACATGGCTTATCAAAATCATAGAGTTCCAAATATATCATGCTTAAGATATTTCCAAGTATATGTCATTTGACCAAACATTTCATGCTTCATGCGTATTTAACAAGTTTACAAGCAAAAGTCGTATACTTGAACTCACCTTTCACAAAACTTGACGAGGATATTAAAATCACAAGCATCAATTCTCACTTCCTATAATCATATAAACATTGAAGTTTAATATTAAAATCAATCCTCAAAGTTGAAATTCCACACTTAGCTCTTATGGCCCCAAACATGATTATGTTCTAATCGTTTGATCTTCTTGTTAAGCGAAATCTCGAATTTATCCATAATTTCGTATCAAACTTAAAGTCTACTACTGGCTTGGGGTCACATTAACCTTCAAATGATTGCGTAGTCAAGACAAAGGTTTTAGGGTCCCAAAATCATCAAAGTATAAACTAGACAAATTTTTCCAGAATTCATACTAATGGAAATTAGTTTGGGAACCCCACCTAAACATGTCCAAAGTTCACCAAATTTGACACGGGTAGTAGTTTAAGATGTAGGCAACATTTATTATGAAGAATACAAGGCAGGAAAAGGCCTTTAAATAGGTAAAAACGTCACTAGTGCCAATCTGGTCCATAGCAGAAACTTCATACGGAAAACACATTTTAAGGAGCTATAGATATCCAATAGAGTTGGTTCCATTTGGAAATGAAAGATAACATATCAAGGTATGTTCGTACAAAATTTGAGATCAATCTGAGGTCTGTAGCATTCTAGAGGACAAAAAAAGTTTAGGTTTGAAACTATCCCAGTCGAATAGTCAATTCGGCTGGGGATTCAGAAATCCGGATTGGCATCCGGATGGCCAATCGGATCAGCCCAGAATGACTCCAAGGTTTCGGTTTCAATCTTTGGTCCATATCTAAGCCTTAATTCACTTCTAAACTAGAAACATAATCTATATTTAGGTTTTAGACTTCCAATTACAAAGATAATGGGTTCGAATTCGTTACCTTTCAAGACCAAGGTTCACTGTTAAAAGCTTCCAATGTTGTTAATGGCTCCTGTTGAGCGCACTAAATTACAAATTAATGTGGCTCAATACATCCACTTTAGCATCTAGGCATATGAATAATCATCGTTCCATTCAATATTGCATACGTAGATGTCAATGTCTCCTTACAGGTTTTCGAGCGCTAAATGTATATCGAAAGGCTCAAATACAAACCAAAGGCCCAGGACCAATTACAACATTGTTTAAGATCTAAGAGAAAGCTCGGGAAATTATAAAAGAGAAGCTGGAACGAAAATTTGAAGAAGCCCAAAAAATTGAGACAGAATACTTCTTTATCGGTAGAGAATCAAGTTCTATCGGTAGAGAATGACAAAATAATGCCATTCAAAGTGATTCTATTTGTAGAAGATTAGTTTCTATTGGTAGACAAATGAAGTCAAAAATCTCTATTGGTAGAGGAATGAAGTCCAAGAAATCAGAAGACTTTTCTACCGGTAGAGGATCAGTCCTATTGGTAGAGGAAGGTTCAACCTTTAGTTAGGACACTTCTCTACCAGTAGAGAGGTACTCTCTATTGGTAGAGAGTGTCTGACGCGCAATAAATGCTGATTCTTGACATTTTGCTCATTATTACCTTTTGGGATACGTTCTTCCACGTCTTTTGAATTGTAAGAGAATGTAAGGGGACCTATGGAGCATGAATTTTGTCCCCTTTTTGACTTATTTTTGCATGTGTATGGGAGAAACAAATGGATTTCACACATTTTAGACATTTTGAATACTTTCAACTTAGTTTAAGTCTTAGGAGTTTTTCTCTCTAGTTCTTGAAGCTCTCTATTTTCCTGAGTATTTTTTGGGCATCGTGTAGGATTCGGGAATAAATTTTAAAAAAAAATGGGGAACGGGTAGGATTCGGGGTTATGTGTCTTCACCTCGATCCCCGCCTCCACCTCTACCCCTCCCCGGCCCGCCCCGTCCCGCCCCCACTCCTTCTTGCCCCGTGAATTTTTATCTCTTTTATATAATATGTTTGTAAGAAGAAAGACAAGATAACCATATTTTGCAACTAGCAGAGAAATGCAACAATCTTTAATGGGCTCAATGACAATATTGTTGAGTACTTTTAGCTATTGTTGTTATGATTGAAACTTATGGAATAATGTTATGTTTATTTTAATTAGTTATTGTTATTATTTTTGAAATATTTTAGATTGTAAAAAATAAATAATTTTTGTTTAAGAGTATACATGTTTTTATTTATTCTCTTTTTTTTTTGGATGAAAATGAGAATCATTTCAAATTTTAAATAATTACTAATGTAATTTTTTTATTTTCGGATCTCCAATCTCCATTTGGAGATCCCCGTTCCCCGTTCGGGGTGGGGGTGGAGATAGTAACATCCACCCTCGTTCCAACCCGTTGTCGTCCCTACTCGGCCTCTTTCAACAGATCGTATTGGCATTCTGGACAACGTCTATATTTGAAGTCAACTAAGCCACTTCATCTTTCAGGTGGGCGATTTCCAGCTCCCATTGTCGCAGCAACTCTTTCTTAGTAGCCAGCCGTGGGATGGATCGGTTGGTGACCTTCATCATCTCGAAAAGATGTTGATCGATGACCGAGAGAGTTTCAACGATCTGAAAAAAAAGAAGACAACATCAGAAACAACAAAGACTTGGGATGCTAAAAACACAAGGAAGGCGGAACTTACCGCTAGGGCGTCCTTCAAAGCCCTTCGATGAAGAGCCTTCATGGTTGTCGGCATCTCATCAGTATCCTTCAGCGGCAATACCGCACGTTTCAAGATGTGAGCAACCCTACCCTCAGCAATAGAACTAGTGCTAGTAACCTCCGTCCTGCTAACCCTAAAATTAGGCCTCCAAGGCGCAGCTTTGACTGGGCCTGCCTGTTCCCTTCCAGAGGCAGTAGATCGAACAAGGGATGAATGATCAGCCACCTTCTCGACGGACTGCTCTCTGGGTCATGTGCGACTTGTGGGAGAGAAACAGTGGGCATTGCGGAGCGAGACCATTTGACGGCCACTGGAGAAGATGGAGTAGCAGATGCCAACAGGTAAGCAAAACATGAGGAAATCAACTTGGCAGTTCGGCGAGGAATGTGCTCCATTCTTGACTGCGTGGCATCAACTGGAAGATTCAATCGATCAAGATATTGCAAAAACTTGCTAGAAAAGGCTCGTTCAGCCCGGCGGTCTTCTAGCGTATGTTTGTAATGGGGCTCAAATTCTAGGATGGCAGCAACGTCTAGATCTCCCACAAGAATTCGAAAGGCCTGAACGATTCGAGTTGGGTGAGACTCCGCGTTCAAACAACCAACGGCGTCCTTGTCTGTAAATACGAGAAAATGTCAGGACTGAGCAATTTAGCAAAAATGATATGAAAAAATGAGGGAACCGAACCCCCCTTCAATGATGGCCATCAATGGGACGTGTATGCAATCGAGCTGATAGTTAGAAGCGGCGTCGATATCTAGAAGGAAAAGGTGCACGTGATTAGGAACATTGTATCTAATCCGGAAGACCTACCTGTCGGCATCTTAACTGAACTGATCTTGAAACTTGCTTCTTTTTGGCGCCATGAGAAGACCTATCAAAGCTTTCAAGGGAATCAAACAACAGTGATGAAAAGACTGACGGTGAAGAGGTTCGAAAAAAGTGTCGAACAACTAGAACAAAGGTCTGGGGATATTGGAGCAATGGGACAGGACCACCGGAAAAAGACCTTACGACGGGATGCACTAGCCGGGAAAGTTGATTGGAAGGAAGTAAGGGCACTATTCATATATGAACAACGCTTGAAAATAAGAATTTTACATGTCCTACGGGAAAATGTGAACGGAAAATGGGTCTAGCATGTAAAAACATAGCGAAATGTAGAGATTAGATCGAAAATACTACCTGGATAACAAGAAATCTAATGGAAATGTTTCGCGAAGAACTCCGGCCAGGACACGAGAACTCCGGTGAAAGACCTTTTGGGTAATAGAAAAATATACAGAGATAAGGAAAAGTAATATTTCTCGCTCCTCCCTCCATTTATAGAGGTATGAGGCAAAGCATCAGATGGCGCACGGGAAACGAAGCGACATAGAAATGGGTCGTTTGATGAGCCACACGTGGAGCGATCTAGCGTGTTTGGCAATTAATGCCTTTAAAACAGTGCGTGCAAAGGAGAAACAATGGAAAGACACACAACGAATCAGTTGGCAACGCGTGTTCAAAACTGTTGTAACTTTATGCGTTAGACTATCCTTATCAACCAATCGTCAGCCAAGCTGAGGGGCTATTGTGGAGGGCCGAACTGTCCTTGGACAAAATGAGAATTAGAATGGGCAGAGGAACATGGGTCGTGTTGGCAGCATGGGGCTTGGGCTGACGTATTATTGAATGGGCCTTCTCTGGACAGGTCGACGTAATGGTATTGGTCCGACTTCAGCATCATGGGCTTCGGCCAAGGAGAGTCAAATGGGCTTAATATGGTGAAGACATGGGCTTTGCAAAATACTGACCCATGGGCCTACCGTTCAGCTAATGCGGTGAGAATTTTCTGAAATGGTAATGGGTCCCTAATAGGAAAGTCCAGATATAGCAATGGCTAAATTTGAGAATGCATCAAGAATGGAAGGTTCTCTTGCATAGGAATATTGTGATTTGATATCAAAGAATAAGGAAAAATTTCCTAGAGATCATGTTACTAAATCTGTGCACTCGATGGCTTATAAATAGAAGATCATAGGCCATTAATCAGGTATGCTATTATTTATTGTGCAATTACTATTGTACTTTGATCTCTCAGTGTTCTAAATTGAGTATTGGAGTGCCCTCAGGTTGGAAATAACCCATTGGCGCTAATTGGCTATTCACTGTGCAGATTATTGGAGCGGTTCAAACGAGAGAATATTCACAACTCTCACGTGTTATAGTACACGTGCTTCATATAGAGTATAGTATAAATCGATACAGTCCAATCAACTCTTGATCTGTATCCGATGAACATAATTTTTAACATAGTTAATGTTCTTGAAAAGATCTACAAAATGAACATGTCAATTATAGTGCAATCCAAACACAACAATGCATTTTCTAGAAAGGAAACTCCCAAAATGAAAAATAAGAGCAATGCTCTATATATTTTGTCTTAGGCAAATGCTAAAGAGTACCCCCGGGCACAAGTTAAGCTTCATTTAATAAATTTTTAAAAAATAATATTTCACTAAAAAAGTTAAATGACAAAAATGACAATAACTTGTTACATTTATTTTTGGTAAATATTCAACTCTATGAAAATAAAAAACAAAGAGATTTCCATATGTACAATGATCTAATTCTTCTGATTTTTTCTTTCCTAAAAAGAGAAATTTTTCTCAAATCGAGAGTTGTATTGTGTGAAGCAACTTATTTTTTGCCAAATTATATCGAGGGTTGTATGAAATCGAAAAGACAAAGATTGCTAGCAGTTTCCACATCTATAGCATAAGGAGTTATATCAAAACCAGATGTGCACGAGGATTTTAACCATAGCATGAGGAGTTGAAAATTAATATTTGCTGATTTGGAGGTGGCACTACAAGAAAAAATACTTTTTATGATTAAAAAATTGGTCATTAAAAGATCGTATTTAATCACCAAAAGTCAATCGTAACCAAATATATTTTGGTCACCCAATCCTGGTCACAGAAAGGTATTTATGACTAAAAATTATTTGGTCACAAAATCATACCATTTAGTGACTACAACGTGGTCGCTGAATGTTCTTTCGGTGACCGAATTGGTTCGTTACTTATACTTAGTGGTCACTAAATATTTTTTTAGTGACCAAAAAGTAGTCACTGTTGGTATCCTATAGTAACCAACTAAGTTAATCACGAAAAATGTCTGGTCACTAAAGACTATTTTTCAGTGACCAAAATGTGGCCATTGTTTTTGCATCTTTTAATGACCAAATATTTTTGTCACCAAATAATTTTTTTTAACCAAATATTTGTCACTGTTGATATCTTATAGTGACCAACTAAGTTAATCACGGAATATTTCTAAGCACTAAAGACTATATTTTTAGTGACAAAAAAATAGTCACTGTTTATGCATTTTTTAATGACCAAGTATTTTGGTCAACGAATAATTTTTTCGTGACTAAACTTTGGTCATCGTTCAAAACATGAAAAAACAATAAAAACATTAACTATTCAAAACATTAAAAGCCAATATATAATTCTCTAATCATCTTTCCTTCATGAAATATCCACTAACATATTTCATTCACAAAGAGACCTAACTTACCTTGTTCTAATAATATATTTAACATAAATGGCTACAAGACAGATTCATTCATACATAAATAAGTGAATTTCAAAATATGTTCATTCATCCACAAATAAGTGGGCTTCAAAATATGTTCATCTTCATTGACGGGCGCTTTAATCTTTAATAAACACCTGAAAAGAAGATGTATAAAATTAAGGTATTGTTATGGTTGAATCCACTTAACCAATGAATCATATAGATGCAATGTCAATCCACATAACCAATTAATCATATTGGTAGAGTAATGCGAGAGAGAGAGAGAGAGAGAGAGAGAGAGAGAGGAATAATGTGCTATTTAACAGATGAAATTAGAATAAAGTGCCAGTTAACAAATAAGTCCATTAAATAGCAATGTTTGGGTCCTAAACAGTAGGACACACACTGGATGCCGCCTGGCCAGTTTTATGAATATTATATCGAGCAAAGCAGCCAATGCATCATCTTTTGATTCTAGATTTGGATTACATTACAGCCTTATGTCTTCAAGTTTTCAAGAAATCCTTCGTGCAAGTTCTACATGTACGGACTTTTAAAATATAGCAATGTGCATTAATATGAAAGAACATCCTTACAAGTGTAATTTGTTGTCTGTGTGTGATAGCCTTTTAGAGTTGTTGTGTCCAACAGGGGGAAAATGACATTTACATAGAATGTGATAGGCTAATAGCATGGATATTCTTTTGGAAACTGCTATTGGTTGGTTAGAGATATGGCCATGTAGGATTTTAGAGACATGGTGATGTTAAACAAACGAAATGATTTAATTTTAATGTTAGATAGTATTTATTCGGTGTATCAGATACCTATCGGGACGTATCTGGATACCATTTCATGAGTGTAATAATCTTTCCAAGCGACCACGGACTTTTTGCACCACAAAGTATTTTGCTTGCACCAAGCTCAGACGAGCAATAGAAAGATAATGGTATCAAAAGAATTTGCATCTTGAACTTGAGGATGCCAAACAGAAGTTTCCAACGAACTTCACATGAAAAAGATGTTTTCCAATTTACTTGATGTACAAGCAATCCTCACAAAACTGTCCTTGACCCGACGTGCACTTACTGCAACTAGTGTGATGCCTAAGAGTTTTCTGCCTGTCAAAAATCAGGTGATAGCTCTGTATGCTTCATAGGAAAGAACATTCTCTTCTATAGCATTTATAATATAAACAAATTATGTCACGCCCTCAATTTTAAATAATATAAATATTCACATTTTTCACAAAATCTACCAATTCCACAAAAAAATATTCCCAAATCATCCATTTTCAAAATCCAGTTAGATCCATAAGTTCCAAGTATTACAACTCAAAAAGGGGCACATCCGACCTGATAACCAAAATGACATGTTAAAGTGTTACAAATGATTTGAATTTGAGTACATGATTCCACAAAAGAGAAGTTACTGTACATCTTTCAAAAAGATAAGTCTAAAGATGATATATAACTCCTATCATGTCA
>JABCMJ010062855.1:0-20714 GCA_014822125.1 Arbutus unedo
TATAGTTGTCATTTATAAAGCCAAAAACCCTTTTCTTATACTGAAACAATTTAGGTTAAATGGTTAAGATTTTTAGTGTTTTTTGCTTAGTTTTTCTTCAATTTCTTTTTGTTTTTCTATTTAGCTTAACAAGGAGAATTAAAAAGACATAAAAATAAAGAAGTAAATAAAATGACGCTAATGACACAAAAATTGTATTTTAAAAAAATCATTTTTAGTCAATTTTTTGAGATTTTGAGTTATAATTTTTAAAATTGTCTATTTGTTACGTCAAACAAATGATTAAAGTGATAATATAAAAATAACGAGAACACTGCCACTTCTAAATTTTCTTATACTAAGAACGAAAGTTCCTATTATCATTATCTTCCTTCATTCTAGGGAAATAAAAAAAAAAACTCATAAATAATTATTTATTAACATAGTTGAACTTACTAAATTTTGAAGACTCTATATATATATATATATATATATATATATAATAACACGTCAAAAACAGATAAAAATAAATGCGAAGATGGACTTACTTCATTCCATAGCTAACCCAGAGTATATGGTCGTCGTCCCTCCATCGAATAAGAAGAAGAGTCTTTCTTGAAGCAGAGCTTAGCGTTTCTTAGGTGAAGGTGCAGGAGCTCAAGAATCCGTGTGGAGTTTCTAAGCCAGAGTTCAGCTAGGAAGGAAGAAGGAAGAAGGACGAAGCGTCTCTCTCCATCTTTGTTTCCCTGTCAAAAATGGCGGCGGAGATCTGAGATACAGAGACGGAAGTTTTAAATCTTTGTCCTCCATTGCTGGTTTCTTAGATTCATCCCCAAATTTCATTCAATTGCCCATGGGGAATATCAATAATAATCATAATACTCATCCAGGGTCCTTGTTCCAAGTAATGATTCTTCTTCTTCATCTTCGTCTTCGTCTTCTTATTGTTGCTGTGGTGGTGCTTCTTCTGCAACAAATCAAATGTTCAAGCGGCCAACAGACGTACGTAAACAACCAACAGCTGGACTGCGAGAAGAACTACACCGTCACTGAAGGATACGTCTGCAATGGCGGGGAAGTCTCCTCCTCCTCCAACTCTTCTTCCTCCTATTCCTGCCTTTCCTACCTCACCTTCCGCTCCAGTCCTCCCTACAACTCCCCAGCCACCATCGGCTACCTTCTCAACGCCGATCCGCCCGAAATTACCCGAATCAACAACATATCTTCCGACATCGCCACCATCCCCACCAACACCCTCCTCATCGTCCCCGTCAACTGCTCTTGTTTCCGTAACAGTACTACCGGAGTAGCAGGGTACTACCAGCACAACGCCTCTTACTCTATCAAAACCACTTCCGAGACCTACTTCTCCGTCGCCAACAACACCTACGAAGGCCTCACCACCTGCCAGTCTTTGATCGCCCAAAACCCCTACAATTACCGATCCCTAACCGCGGGGATGGAACTCGCCATCCCTCTTCGATGTGCTTGCCCCACTTCCAATCAATCCAGCGCCGGCGTCAGGTACCTCCTCACTTACCTCATCACTTGGGGGGACAGCGTCGATTACATCGCCGATACCTTCGGCGTAAACAACCAAAGCATTTACTACGCAAACGAGCTTTCTTCTACCAGCATCATTTTCCCCTTCACTCCAATCCTCGTTCCCCTCACATCTGAGCCCATCAATATCGATACTACCGCCGCCCCTCCTCCGCCTCCGTCATCCCGGGAGATACCAGCCGTCACAGTTGGGAACCAAGGTAGTTCTTCCCACAAGTGGGTTTACATCGGCGCTGGGCTCGGAGGTGCTGTCCTCCTTCTTCTCGCCTTCGCCGGATTTCTATTTTGCTTCTTCCGTCGCAGCCGTCGTCGACATGGAGAATCAGTTCCGGATACAAAGAAGGCAGCTGAATCAGCCGACTACGCGACGGTCACGACCGATAGCAAATCGTTCCCTGTCTCGCCGGAAGGGGTTCGGTATGCGATCGGTTCCCTCACTGTATACAAATTTCAGGACTTGCAGGAAGCCACAGGGTTCTTCGGGGAAGCCAATAGAATAAAGAGCTCTTCAGTATACCGAGGTTCCTTCAAGGGTGACGAGGCCGCCGTTAAGGTCATGAAAGGAGATGTCTCCAACGAGATCAACATCTTAAAACAGATCAACCATTCCAACATAATCAGGCTTTCCGGATTCTGCGTGCAAGATGGCAACACCTACCTTGTTTACGAGTACGCCGAGAACGGGTCCCTCAGCGACTGGCTGCTGCTGCAACAGCAATCAAACAGTGATGATAAGAGAAGTGGTGGGTTAGGGTGGAAGCAGAGAGTTCAGATTGCGTATGATGTTGCTGATGGGTTGAATTACCTCCACAACTATATTAGTCCCCCTTGCATCCACAAGAACTTGAAGAGCAGCAATGTGCTTGTGGATGCTGAACTCAGGGCAAAAGTAGCGAATTTCGGGCTGGCTAGGAGGACTGTTGTTCTTGATGATGAGGAGGGGAACCAAGAAGAACCAGTGCTGCAATTGACAAGGCATGTGGTGGGTACCTATGGGTATATGGCTCCTGAGTACATAGAGAATGGTTTGGTTACCCCTAAACTCGATGTCTACGCATTTGGTGTGGTCCTGTTAGAGCTTTTATCAGGACGGGAAGCCGCCACCGCTGCCATTGCAACCAAGAAGAAGACGAAGAATGATAAGAATGGGGATGGAGAAAAGAGGGCGGAGGAGGAGGCGGAGGTGGAGGTGGAGGTGGAGGGGCTGTTATCTGCAAGTATAGGTAAGGTGCTGGAAGGAGAGAATGTGAGGGAGAAGCTGGGAGGTTTCATTGATCAACGGCTGGGGAATGAGTACCCCGTTGAGTTGGCATACTCCATGGCTGAACTAGCAAACAACTGCGTAGCCCATGATCTCAATTCTCGACCCACCATGTCTCAGGTTTTCATCACTCTTTCCAAGATCCTCGCATCTTCTATGGACTGGGATCCCTCACACTAGCTTCATTACTGCTCCACTCCATCAGAAGAAGAAGAAGAAGATTTTCTGCTATAGTTGTCTATCTCTAGGAGTCGGTATCGACGCTTTTTTCAGCATTCATCTTTATCAACATTAGCTATCTGTTAAAGTACACTGATTCCTTTCTTCCCCCGAAAAGGGAGAGACCCGGTCTCTAAGTCATTGAACGGCTTCGATACTGCTTTATTTACCTTCCTCGGGCTTGGAAGTCTATTACTAGCCGGCTCTCTGTGTCAAACAAGTCCAGCCCGTTGGCTTCACGGCCACCAGCAATTTTCTTCTTTGGGTTCTGAAAAACACAGTGAGGTGGAAATAAAGTAGTCTGTTACGATAAGCCTATTTCTCTGCCTTTTCCTCTTCATCTTATGTAAGAACTGTATACTACTGCACGAGGAACAATTTTAGGCTGACATATAATAAGAAATTTGCAATATCTTGTGAAAAATGTGATATTCTCAATATTGGATATGTCGTATAATTATCAATATCAACCGTGCACTCTAAGACGTCACATACAATATTGAAAAATATGATTGGAGGCTAGACATGAGATTACCAATTATCATATCATTACAATATCTTATGAAAAATGTGAAATTAAGTTGTCATTGTATGATAAACATTCATTCAAATTCTTATGAAGTAGGAAAAAAAATCTGAGAATTCCTTCTCTTAAAATTGAGAAATTTCCAAAACGACCCAGTACAGTGAGAAATTCTCACACCAGTTCAGACAAGTCAGATGCCATGACATGAGTTCCCACAACACACACATGAACGTGTGTGCGCGCGCTCTTTTTTTCCAGTTGCTGCAGAGGAACGAGCAACATGCCCCAGAATCGCGGAACTAGATACCCAGGCAAATAGATTAGCCCAATCACAATGAAACCCCTCGATTGTCATCAAACAACGTATATTGAAAAGCAGACCTAACTGCATTCTTAAAGCTCAAATTGTTAAACTGAATAAAAATATGTGAGAGAGAGAGAGAGAGAGAGAGAGAGAGAGAGTTTTAGAGAGAGAGAAATTGCAATGTAGTTTCCGACCTACTGATAAAATGTGACCCATCCTCACATTCTACTTTCAACACTGGCCTAGCAATGAATTCACTAACTACAATGCAAGGGGAGAGACGGAAATAGATGCAACAAAACAGTATGATCACAAATCAATGTGTTTATTACGATACTGGTTTGAAGCAAAACTGAAACTGTTGCGTTTTTAGTTCATATAAGATATAACAGACCCAATCTATCAAATGTATGTAAATAAAAAACCAACTATAACAACCGAAAGCAAGCGAATAGAGAAAAAAGAAGAAACAAAACATGATGTGACTAGAGAATGAAAGAGCTCAAACTATGACCGTTAAGAGGTGACAACTCCTCTCCCCCGTCTTTGCTTCTATTGCATTCTATCTCTGCCATATTCGACTGTCAACAACTCGGTGTAAAAAGAATTGTCTACTATATCTTTATCCACCAACCCCCTTAGTTGATTGCCAACCAGATGGCAAAAGTATTCAGATGCCATGGTGTCGATTTCGAAGGTTGTGCCCAAGGTTGGAATAGAAGCCAATGTTACCCAACAAGAACAAGACAAGAACCACAACAACTGTCAAAATTATCCAAATCCATTGCTGCATCCTTCTTCTACCTCTGTTACGAAGAGGTGGAGGGATAGATTTTGTCTTGCTCTGATTTGTGAACTGGGATACTTTTTGAGGCCTTTTCGTAATCATCGCAGGACTCCCCTCGGTGTTGGGCTCCTTGGTAGCTACAGGTGGGGATTCTGAGGTCGGAACAGTTTCTCCTTCATTGTTACTATCAGGGCCCTCTGTAGCAACTGCCTTCTTTCTCTCCTTCTTCTTTGCCTTCTTCTCCCTCTCCTGCACAAAGGTCATTCATACTTTATCATTACAGGAATATTAAATTTATAAATGACTTATGGCAGAGTAATTAATGATGCGCTAAAATAGATTAAATGATATTAACAAAGTTCAAGGAAGTCACCTTCTCTTTCTGTTCAGCTTCCTTCTGTGCTCTTAGTTCGGCCTTAATCTGGGCCTTCTCTGCATTCCTTCTCTTCCTCTCTAATGCCTCCTTAGCTTTAGCCTTCTCCTCCCGCCGTTGTTGCTCTTTCAGCTTGACTGCTGCTTCCTCCTTCCTCAACTCCTCTTTCTTCCTGGCCAACTCCTGCTCCTCCTTTGTCTGCTTATGCTCTTCCTCCAACATCTCTTCAGCCTTGTCCCTACCAGAAACAGTTTCCACACCTTTCCGCAAAGTAGGCTTCCCAGGTCTTTTAGTATTTGCTGTCTGATCTCTTTGTTCCACCAAATTTACTGTGGATTTACCACCTGTTTCTTCACCTCTCACAGTTGACCCTTGCTTTTCTTGTTCCAGAGTAAAAATTGGTAACTCAGAGTTTTCCTTACTAGGGGTAGGAAGAGACCTATTATCCACAGATTTGGGCAGTACAGTGGGCTCCTCATCAGGGCCAAGTGCACGACCGTCAGATGTCCTAAATCTCCACAGCATAGTCCTCGTGTTGCATCTGAGGTATTCTTTCCGATACTCATCATCCTTGTTCCATAAATCCATGATTGTTTCCACCTAAACAAATTAAAAAACTAAGCAAAAAGCTGGGGCGCATTTGCAAACGTAGACAAAGGAAGAGCATGGAGCAACCTGATTAAAACAAAGACGGTGAAGTCCGTCTTTGTCTTGATTTGATGCATACTCATAAGCTGCTGTTGTATCGTCCTTGTACTTCCGAAACTGTGAGTTCTGCAAGTTAAGTAAACAGAGTTTAATCACAATATAACCTCGTTATTTCATAAATTAACTTTTCTTTGGTTGATGTCCGAGTTTCTTTCGCAAAGTAAAAGCAAAATGTTATTGAAATAGACTCATATACTGGAAAAAGGTGTATTAAACCATCCTGAAAATCGACATCACTACAAAGACCAAACTCAAAAACAGGGTACTCTTGTTTAGGTTTGGGAAATGACATTAGTGATGTCCGAGTCTTTCAGTCTTATAACGTTCAAAACTCCAACTCAATCTCCTCCAGTTTCTTTTGAACTCTCAAACTTGAAACTCCAATGCAGTGTCTTTTAACCAAGTCACATAATTATTAGGCCAACTCAAATTTTTAAGCCTCCAACTCAATCTCTTTTCACATTTTCTAACATCCAGTACTCGATATTTTTTGAGATTTAAAACTCAATCTCTTTACTCATTTGTTTAAGTTATTCGGGTTTCTAATAAAAACTTTGAAATCTATACACCATAGAGTCATAGACACAACCTACTGGCATCAGTCACCACATCGTGTTAAAGTCTCGGTACACAAAAGTTAGGGATCCTGTTTTTGCTGAACCGTTCTCCATAATGATATTCTAGAAATTGTAGTAGGTAAATCCTACAAATCCAGTAAGCCATAGTTCTGTTGCGATGTAATAGCTTCACTGGCAACGGAAACTAGATTCTGATCACGTGCTACCATGTAAAATGTGATAATATGACGTATCATTCAAATTTATCTGTATAGAATTTACCAGTCGTGATGTGTATCTTCATTGGTTGGTCGATCTTAACTTTATTAGCAAAAGTAGGGAAATGACACTAAATTGGGAGACATTACACCACATTAATACCCCCTGAAAAGTTTATGTACCATAGATGCACAAACATCATCTAGAGTGAAGTAGACTATGAACCAAAGTTGTGTTTATCATGACCTAAAGTAGCAGTCAATCAAGGGTGGGCCCCAATGCTGGTAAAAGGATACGGAGTAAGGCAAATTTTGGTCGTGAGGTGCTGGTTTTGACCCAAAAAATGATGTTGGTCATCATGAGTCAAAACAGGGTAAAGAGACAAACTGGAGTCTGTACCAAACCATAATGGCTCTGACAAACAACTAAATCCATTTAATCAGAAACCCCTGAATTGGGAGTCCATATAATATGCAAATTCTTAAATACTTTATATTAGGTTTTTCTCATACATGTATGTACTTAGAAGATCAACACTGTGTCTAATTATTGATGGTAATTTGTGTACAAAAATAATTTGTTGTATAATCCTCTTAACATTCTAAATGACGAAGCACAGGAAAAATTATTAAGTGGTCCAAGACCACCATGTCACTCGTGGTTCGCGATCTGATAAAACTGAAAAGTGGAATCAGAAAAGGATGAACAAATAAAGTGGTGGTTTGAAGCTATGCAATCATTTTTCTGACTTAGGTGGGAGTTTTGGGGACAGTTTAAAAACTTAGTTCGTGTATCTGAGCTATTTTACAATTTCAGTGGTGTCACGTTTATAGAATCGATTTTAAAATTAAAGCAACAATAGAAGATTTTGAAAAGGTCAATGGGGTCAAAGAACATGTTGATATGCCCTCATTCTACCCATGCTTACATGGCTTCTGCATTGTTCTGTTTTGGTGTCATTTTTCCTATACCTGTGCAGATGCTTGGGGATAATCAGGAAGCTATATTTATTGCAAGCAATCCTATTTTTCACGAGGGCACTAAGCATACAAACCTATAGAACATGTTGATACGCCCTCGTTCTCCCGCTTAAGGGGGATTGTTACTTTACTATATGCTCATTATTTTAGTCTGAAGTGTTAATGAGGGATCTTTGTAATTGCCTTCATATCACGTGCGTTTAAATGCTTGTTAAGCAATTTAACCCGTTCTCCTAATGTTCTTTAGTTCACTCAATCAATATAATGGATTGGTTGTGCATGGCAGAAGGTGACTGCTAGTAATCCCTAATAAGCACGGACACTTCTGAGAAAGTGGCGTCATGTGTCGGACAGTGACATTCCACAAACACTTGCCCACCCGTTACTTAGGAATGCACATTTCCATGTCTAAGAATCTGAGAAATACATGAAGTACATCAAATCCCACAAATAAAATAGCTGGGGTCTGGGGATACAACAGTAATTGTGTAAAACATTCATTACTTTTGGTTATGGACTAGATTGTCATTTGTATTATAACTCTTTTGATATGCATAATGTCAGTGTCAATGAATAAGACATTAAAATATGTAAGGTAAAATATACATTCATAACGTGTCCCCGTGGACCCCGTCTGTCTTGTCCTGTATCTTTTACAAATCGGGTGTGTTCGTGTCATGCCCATGTTGTATCGTGTGTCCACACCCATGCTACTTAAGAATAGTCCTAAGACTCCTAACAAGCAATCAGCTCAAATAAATTGTGCCAAGGTCCGGTACTACTTCTAATTTTTGTGTGGTGCAAATTACTGCATCTTTAGAAGGCTGACACTTAGCTTATGTTCCCCATAATTTTGAATTTAACTGCACCCCAATGGTGGAAGGAGAAAAAGGTAGTGAGGGAGGAAGAAAAAGTGGAGGGTGAAGAGCACTCTCCTAAGACTTAAGCGACTCAACAAACTCAATTAGAGAGAATTAATAATGGATGTCGCAAAATTGGTAAAAACAGACCTTCTCATACAATTGTTTCTTCAGATTCTGCAAATGCGCATATGCTTTTTGGCGGACTTCATCTGCTACTCTAAACTGAGCTTGAAGTTCCTTGAGCTTTTTACTTTCATCATTCCATCTCTTCTCTGCTGCCAAAGTGGTTTCTTGAATTTTTGAAACCTTGACCTTGAGGGAATCGAGTTCCTTCTTTAACATCTGCATTTGTTGAAAATTACATCAGTAAAGCAAAAATCAATTTAATGATTAAGATGAGCAGTTCAGACTTATACAAACCTAAGAGATTCCTCTTTCAATTTATAATCCTCACAATATGTATCAAAATACTACATGGTAAACTATATATGCAGTAATAAATGAAATTGAGTTATCCTACATTTCAACTTTTATCTCAACTATTTCAGAAAAACAAACCAATTAGTGTTAAATATCCAGCCAAAAGAAAGAGGACGCACTCGTACCTTCAGCCTCTCCTCACTTTGGTCTCTCTGATCCAGAGCCTGCTGAACTTCATCCTGGCTACCCATATTGGAGGAAAGCTCCTTACGAAGATGCGTCAGTTGCTTGATCTGACGAATGAGATCTTTTTCTTCTTTCAAAGGCAGTGTCTCGTGTTGTATCATGTGTTCCATATTGTTTATCTGGTTCAAGGTGATAGTTTCAACCACATGAGCACCATTACAACAGGGGAAACTATATCTCCGGCACAAAAATGAAAAGAAAGAAGAGTGCTGACCCTGACATTCATTTCCTCGATAGAAATGGCATTCTTCACTCTATTAATTACAAATTGGACGGAATCTATTTCCTGGCGTTTCGCATTAACTAATTCCCTCGCACCTCTTGCTTCTGATCTGGCAGCTTCACGACTATCACGAAGTTTCTGACAAATTGACTGTTCGTAGAAGCATCAAATCAATCATACAAAATCAAATCACAAAATTAGATAAAACAAGAAAAGCATTCCCCAGAGATTACTTACCGAAGTCATTTGGATATCATCTCGAATGGCATCCCTTAGGCGTGTTTTGTCAACAACTTGTTGCTGAGCATGTTTGATTTGTTTTCTTTGGTTTTCATCATCATATCTTGGAACCTTAATCAAGAAGTTGAATGGTCTCTTCACACCCTCCATCCGCGCACTCTGTTCATCCAAAGCATCAGAACTCTGTTCATTCAAACCATCAGCAATCTTTTCATCCAAAGCATCAACATTTTGGCACTTATGGTTGTCAAGATTATCTCCATCTCCACCGTTGACTTGATCTCCATCATCTTGCACATTCAACACCTTCGGGACATAGCTTGGATCACTTCCAGAGCTACCAATGGAGCAGTCCACAACCTCAGATCGAGATATGTCCCCATCACTGTAAGGCAAATCTCTTTCACTTATCGGAGGACAGTAACCAACTTGAGATTCAGACTTCATGTCAGTACCGCTTCCATTTTGAAGTTCATCAGTAGCGTGATATTCAGGATCCACACAATTACCTGCAATTGGCTGCTTGGATGCACAATCTACCACCCTATTCAAAACTTCAGACTGGGTATTAACTTCGGCCGAGGATGAAGTACATATCTTTCCTTCAGGGTTAACAGAAAGAAGGTCAGTTTCAGTTCCTGAGCTGACCTCTTTAAAACTTGCTGTTATGTTGCCTTCAACAGTCCCGTGATTATATTCAATTTCTACTTCTGCGTCTTCAGCGGGACAACAGAGGACACTTTCAATTGGTTCATTAAGGACTTGAGATTGCATACCGCCCTCTACACAAGTAGGGAAGCTGTCATTACTTTCATCCAAAACATGTTCATCAGCAGTTTCTGCTTCTAGTGGAACAGTTTCATTGGCTACTTTGCCAACCTCCTCTGTTACAGTATTAAGGTTATCGGTGACCAATAGCAGACATTCCTGATCCTCTTTTACGTCAGATGTCAAATCTGCTTTTTCTTCCTCCTCAAGCTTCATATCCCCATAATCAAGCTGCTTCGACTCTGATTCAGCAGATTCCTGATCCTCTTTTACGTCCGATGTCAAATCTGCTTTCTCTTCCTCCTCAAGCTTTGCATCCCCATAATCAAGCTGCTGCGACTCTGATTCATCAGAATCTACCTTTGGTGTTTCAAATTCTAAACTTTCTTTAACTTCCCGAGGTGACTCCAACTCGACTTGGTTCTCAGCAATTACCTTCCTAATCTCAACCTCTGAAGCCATAACTTGAGATTCCTTACTTCCTTCTACCACAGTAGATAACTCCATATCAACAATCTCCTCGGGGTTCAAATTGCTGTCATCATTGTTTGATGATTCACATTCAGAAGGCTCTGGATACACAATTTCTGCTTCTTTGCTCTCCCTAAAATCTCCATTTGTTATCGTATTTTGTTTCTCGTGTTTCTCCTCTCCATCATGGAGATCAACAACCACGGAGACCAGCACTTGGGATTCCTCCCCTATCTCTGTGGTTGAATTTAAGCAAATTCTCTCCTCAGACTCGATCTTGCCATCATCAAGCTGAACCTCAACCTCACGCACCTTGCATTCAGTAGCTTCTGAAACCATACCTTGAGATTCTTGACTCCCTTCTAGCTCTGTAGATAACACTACATTAGCATGGCCCTCAGAATTCAACTTGCCCTCGTCAAGCAATGAGGATTCGCAATCAGAAGGCTCTGAATGCGCAGTTTGTGCTTCCTCGCCCTCCATCCGATGTGAATTTTCCACAGTATTTTGTTTCTCGGGTTTCTCCTCCCCATCATGGATATCACCAACCTCCGAAACGAGCACTTGACATTCCCGGACCTCCCCCGACTCTGCAGCTGAATTTACGTTAATTTGTTCCTGAGACTCGATCTTTCCACCATTAAGCGGTGGTGTTCCGCTATGATCAACCTCCGAAACAGTGATCGGAAATTCCTGATTCTGTTCAATGTCAGAAGCAGAATCCAGCTCAATTTCCTTAGGTGTTGCATCTCCATTAAGCCCCTCGCATTCAGATTCCACAATGGCGGTTGGAGATTGGCCCTGCACAAGAACATCAACTGCAGCCAAAGCGGGTTTTCCCACCGGGGGAGCATCATCAGTGCCCTCACCAACGCAATTAGACTCGTCAGGCTCAATTTTTCCGCTCTCACCATTCAATTTCGGAACTTGGTCGTCTAGATCTTCCAATTTAGAAACCACGTGCGACTTGTGGGCGCCATCTGCATTTAGATCCCTATCAATGAGATCACCATTGGCGGAGACGAAGACATACGAACCGTCAGGATCATCCTTCGCACTCACATTAACCCCATCAACAGGATTATTGACCCCGTTGCAATCTCCACCGACTTTAGACAGTTCCTCATGCGAACTCACGTCCAACCCAGACTTCTCCTCCATCGCAACCTTCTTGATCTCAGAGAGTTCACAATGAACTTGGGCTTCCGCCGTCATTATCAGAAGAGAAGCTACAGATGCAAAATTGGCAATTGTTACGATCAAAATCGAGAGATCAAAGGGCAGTAGTCATTCAATGTAAACAAAGGAAAAAGATGAATTCCCTACAGAATTCACAACTCAAAAGCTGTACGAGAGATCGGAATGACTTACATGGATAGCTTGGATCGAGATGCAGGGATCACCACCTTCAGATCGCAGTCCTCCAGCCAATGCGTCTAACTTCTGAATCTCGAGATCGCAAGCGAGATTACCCCAATCAGGACCTTCTAGCTCATGTAAGAAGGATCAAAATTGAATAAATAATGACAATTAGGGCTTCGGAGATGGAAGGAGAAGAACGATACAGAAGAGAAACACAGAAGAAGGCAATGGGGGATGGAAGAAGGGATGGAGGGCTCCTCTCTCTCTCTCTTTCTCTCTCAACAGAGTCGCAAGACGGAACAGCTGGCGAGGGAAAAGGCCTTCTGTGTTCGTGTCTCCCTCTTCGATTTAAACTCAAATACACCCCTCCACGTTTATTTTTTCTTTATTTCTTATTACAACATCAATATTGAATTGGTTATAGAGTCTAATTTTATTAATCCTCCGTGGAATTATTCCGAGATTCTATTTCAAGATTGAAATCGTTTATTTTATTTTAATAATTTTTTTAATTATTAAAAAATTCAGTTTAATTAAATATTAATAAATATTTAATTTAAAATTTTAAAAATTAAATAAAATTAAATAAAAAATCAAATTTTAAATCAAGTATTTATTCATATTTAATTGAGTTGGATTTTTTTCACGATAACTAGATAAACTAATCAAAATAAAATAAATAATTTTAATTATCAAATTGAAATCACAAGGTGGTTCATATGGTGGACCCTTAAACAAAGATACTTTTTTTTTTATAATAACACGACATCATATTAATTATGAATAATTCTTGAATTAAACTTAATACAGAATAACTCGAGAAATAATTTTAAAAAAAAATTAATCGAACAATGACTGCAGAAAATAAATAACACTCAATTATTGAATTTGGACAAAATTTGACATTTTGATTTTTCAATAAAAAAGAAAAGATAGTGTATTATTTTTCGAAGCTACATAATGAGAATCAATGATTTCGATGGTAGAAATATTAATAGAATTATGAACATAATGTTAGATTTCTGTAATTCCTATATTGGGATGGAGTTGTTATAAGAATATTATTCTCGACTATTAATTCAGGTCTAAATACGTTTTTAAACTAAGAAAAAATCGTGTTCCTTTGCTTCTTTGATAATGCCAAATTTATTTCCTAAAGATTTAGGTAATAGATAAGACATGTAAATAAGATTACCTATTCATATGATTATTAGAAATATAATTTCCAATTATGAAGTTATTCTTCTCACTAAAGATAACCGTCATACAAATAGCTTATTTAATACTTTCCATTGTTTTTATACACCATAGCAGAGCTATATAAGGGGACAAGAATTGAGACATACTCCCGAGTGTAATTAACGGTCATACAGATAGCTTATTTAATTATTTTCGTTACTTTTATACCCCGTGGCAAAGGGGTGGGGATTGGGGCATACTCCCAAATATAATTTCTAGGTACGAAACTATCATTCTCATCTAAGATAGCAGCCAAACAAATAGCTTATTTGATTCTTTCCCTTTGGCATACTCCCGAATATAATTTCTAGTTATGAGCAAGGACAGAATCAGGATTGTGACTTTGAAGGGGCCGAAATTTTTTTTTAAAAAAATGAGAAGTTGGATATAATTTTGAGGGAGCTAAAATATAATTTTTTATATAATTTTTGAAAAAAAAAATTTATACCTTGGTTTTAAATTTTTTTTATAAATTTTTTTTAAAAATCTTTGGAAGGGCCCGGGCTCCACATGTCTCCACCCCTGGCTATGAGATTACTTTCACACCAAAGATAACAGTCAAACAAGTAGCTTATTTAATTATGTTTTATTGCTTTTATATCCCACAGCGGGTTGGGAATCAGGACATAATCCCACCACTTTCAATTTTAATAAAAAATTATTTTATGTTAATTTAATTTAATTAAATACTTATTAGTAATCAAAGAACTTATTTTTTTCCACAATTAATACAAAATTTGTGATTTGGAACGATTTAAATTATAAAAAAAAAATATCTAAATGAATTTTATTTACATTTCATAAGAGAGTTAGAATAGTCTGTATTCTATCTAATCATGACAAAGTCCAATTATACGACATTATGCTTAATTGTTTTCTTCATATTTTTATGCATGATATTTAATAACACAAATAGAAACCTTTAAACAGCCTTGCACAATTAAAAACAATTAAAACCATCTTTTAAAACAAATAAAACTATAATTCTTGTTCAAATTTGAATTGGATCGTCTTCTAACATTATCGATCTTTAAATAAAATAAATATAGAATTTTTATAAATTTCATGTAACAGAAAAGATTCATCATTAGAAACATTTTTATTTCCAACCTCTTGCATTACATTACCATAACGATAAGAAAAATTCATATAAAAAAAGAAAAAGGATTGCTATTGTGACTCGGAATGAATATTTCTCGGTGAAGATCTGGTATCAAATCGGTGCCTACGTGAGCATGACTCTATGACCCATTAAATAGAATTTTATTTTATCTCAGAGGAGTATATACAAAATAAATTTTATCTCCTAGTGAGATTAAAATTTGAATGTGATAAGCATAAAAATAGTAACCGATTACGATTGTTCTTCTCGAACATATATTCCAACTAGAACACTTACACCATGAGGACTAGAACAACATAAGAAATCATAAGGATTTATCGTAAACCCCCTAGCCCTTCGTGGGTGCAAAACTCTCGATCCCAAGTCAATAAAATTCTTAAAAGAAATGAGATAACTAAGCAAGCCCCACAAGCCCGCTCAGGCAACTCCCGCACAGGGCAAATTTTTTTTTTTTTGTAAATATTGAAAAAAAATAGGAATTTGCCAGAAAAATAGGGCATGTTTTTTTGTTACGACTTAATAAAATGGGCAACAAAGCTGAGGTTGTACTTGAACAATCTAAATATTAGGACCAACACTGCATATTGGCCATACCACGTGTTAGCCTAATCTATTACTTCTCCTACACTTATATAACGGAACCCCTTTCACCCTTCAGATATGAGAATTATTTTTCTAAAAATTCCTACAATTCTCTATTATCTATTTATTTACAATGTCGACTAACTTAGGCATCAGAGACGCGTTAACTGACACCACGCCAGTATTCTTAGTATTTTTACGGGTGTTCGTTCTCGGTTTAAACTATCCAAAAATTAGATAAACGATTAGAAGTTCGACTTTGGAAGGGCAGGAAATTATTTTATGCATTTGGAATACTCTTGTATTTAATTAATTCCTGTGTATATATATATATATATATAGAGAGAGAGAGAGAGAGAGAGAGAGAGAGAGAGAGAGAGAGAATTATGCAATAAAAATCTGTCTGTTTAACTTTCTGTTGTGAAATCGCGAGTGTTACTCGTGTTAGGCCGGAACGACCCGGATTTTAAGGTAGAGTGGTGGCATGTATGGTGTGATGACGAACTGTCTAACGTAATTCAATGAAAAAGGCCGATTGGATGAACATGGGATGAGGTAATATAGGAATGATATGGGATGTCGGTATCTGGTTTGAGAATTTGTCAAACTTTCCGATTTGATCCCAATCCCCACCCTCCCCCAAACGCCTTTAACTCTTCACGCGTATGAGCGGGGTCCCACGACGTCGAGGCCCCACCCACCACCCACCCGCGGTTTCCAGAATCTATGGCTAAAACCACAAGTTTATAAATACAAATTATGCAGATGTGTTTGAAATTTTCGGATGTATATTAATTTGACATGATTGTAGAAGACTTTACGTGTATTTAGTGATAGTCCCGACGTTTGAGTTATTTAAATTCGGCCGCAGTTTGATTATCTACTTAGTATTATGAGTCCTTTTTCAGTGGGTTTCTATTTTTTTTCTATATTCATAAAATAAAATTGTTATCCCACACCGGGGTTGCTCGAATCCACGGACTCGCGGGGCTTAGAACAACTCCAACAATCTATTCAAATAAGGCATGTTGGCTACTTTAGCTAGCCAAATCCAAAATTGGTGCTCCAGTAGTTTCTTCAAATGACTAGCTATTTAGTCTATCTTCATTTTGTCTCACCACATGTAGTGAGTCCTCCTTGCTCACCATATAGATTTTTCAACGTGTTCATTCCTCTTGCGCCAAACTTCTTTTGCCATTTTGTTATATGACCGCAAAAAAAAATTGTCATATCATTACCACGTCATTGAATGTAGATACCACAAGTGTCATAATTTTTTTTGGTCGATTAAGTTAGTTTTATTAGATAGCTAAAATAGAGAATAGTATTAAAATGCATAAATGAAGAAATATATAAGTAAATTGACTAATGTATCCTTTTTGTCCCTTTTCACTAGCTAAATTAGTTGGACTTACCCTTACTCTTAGCTGGGTCTGCGTGTATCCGATAATTTTAAATATATTTATATTTAAATATGTAGGAATAATTTTTGTTTGTAGGTTATTTTGGATAATCAATCTTAGGAAACCTAAACCCTAGACACAAAGTCTAGATAAAAAGAGTTGTTTCTTTTTGCCTTTTTCTTCTTCTTTCTTGGGATTTGAAATGTGTAATCAATCCTAAAATAGTTTGGTAGGTGGGCAGTCGCCCTCAGATTCAGTAAATTTGTATAGTATATCCAACTTTATATCCTAACTTCCAAACAAAAAGCTTCTTTAGTTTGTTCCACTTTTCATTGTTTCTAATTTTATTTTATTCGAATCCTATGCCTATGGTTATGTTTGATATAGGTTATGTTTTGGGGAATGAATAACAAGGACAGATTGGTGACAAGTAGTTATTGGTAAGTATTAAACTGTGAGGTTAATAGATTTATCAATTTAATCTGATTATATTTTTTTTAAATTAGAGTAACTCATGTGGTTTGAAACAATGCGTTAGTGTCAATAAATGAATACTAGCTAGAAGACATTTCGATGCTTAAGTAAAACACAAATGATAAAGTAAAAAAATATTTGTATTTGTAATTGATTGCGTACTTTTTAAATTTTGTAGTCTCTTTTATATAGGTGATTATTTGTCTTTGAATCAAGAGTGAAATCTATTCGAAATCTTTTTCCGAATGATCGTGGATTCTATTTCGAGGTCATTTTATATTTTCTGACTTTTTCAAATAAGATTCCTTCCATAAATCTGAGGTTCCTATACCAAGGTTCCTTTGGTAAGTCCGAGGTTCTCATTCTGGGCTTCTTTCATAAAACACAAGTCTTTTTTAGATTATTATTATTAAATTATTAGATTATGATATCTCTTGTATAATTTAATTTAATTAATTCTATTTTGACTAAATTATTTAAAGTAGGTGCTGACCGTATTAAATTTATTATTTAGTTTCGCTGGAATAAAAGTTGATGAAAATACTTTTGAACTCTAACCCATCAATACATTTTACAAGGGCATATTTGTCTTTTTAAGACTTTGCTTTTCAATGAGTAATTTAGCCCAAATAGCCCCGAACCATTAAATCATTTGAGAATCTTAAGGAAGCGGAGGCAATTGACATAGTTACTGTTTTTCTGGTCGTGACAATAGAGATCAAAACTTCCTGTGAATCCCAAATATTTGTCATTCATAAATTTCTACCGCTTTACTACAACACGAGCAAAATAAAGTCTCTCTCACACGGAGTTTGCTTTATATTGTCTACAAGTCTACTACCACAAAGCAGTTCAACCCAATAATCACATGAAAAAGAGTAAATAACTAAGTTCAACTGTTTCGCCACCTCATCTATCACCAAGTTAGTAATTCAGCTAGTCTTGCATTGATTGATAGTATAGGGATTTAAGTGTTGAAAAATGTAGGGATCCCAAATATTGACCACTTATTAATTTCTACTGAAAAAAAGTAAATAACTAAATTCAACTGTTTCGCCAACTCATCTATCACCAAGTTAGCAATTCAGCTAGCCTTGCATTGATTGATAGTATAGGGATTTAAGTGTTGAAAAATATACGAATCTAAATATTGGTCACTTATTAATTTCTACCTGAAAAATAATAAATAACTACGTTCAACTGTTTCGCCAACTCTTCTATCACCTAGTTAGTAATTCAACTAGTCTTGTATTGATTAATAGTACAAGAATTTAAATGTTGAAAAATATACGAATCCCAAATATTAATCACTTATTAATTTCTACCCGAGTAAAAGAAAGTCTCTTTCGAAGGGCATTTGCTTTATACAATTACTACCGAAGACTGGTTTGACTAGTAATCACGTGAAAAAGAGTAGACAATCAAATTTGACTATTTTGGCCAACTCATCAATCACTAATACAGTAATTATGTTAAATCCATTATTGATTGATAGTATAGTGATGTAAATATTAAATAATATAATAAAGTAATGTCTCTGTCACTCGTGCCAAATAGTGTAAGTAAAAATTATGCTTTTCTTTTAATAAGCCAAAAATTCTGACATTTGATTATCCTAGGGATCGACCAACGTTGGATTCCCTTTGGGTTACCAACAAATTGGGACCATTTGATATTCCCCCTTAAGATAATTACCCTTATTGGGATGTGACATGGATCATGGGACACATGCATATTACGGACATGCTTATCAAGGAATAATAGTCATCTTATTAGTGGATCACGATGATATGATGATGACATGATGACTCTGAATAAGGAAATTGGGGACTGTATTATATATTGCGTGCAGCAGGACGTATTATGCATTAAAACGATATGATGATGACTCTGAATAAGGGATTTGGGAACTGTGTTGTATATTACGTATAACAGGATATGTTGTGCGTCAAAACGACGTCGTTGTTGTTTTGACGCACAATTTTTTTAAATAGTCAGGCATCGTTTGGACAGTTTAGACACACTTTTGTATATCAAAATAACGTCGTTTTAATGCACAACATGTTATGTTGTGTGCACTGCACAACAGGATCCTCTTAATAAAGGGGTGTGATCTCATTGAAAAATATTAGTATTGGGCATTTGGGGACACCTGTCACCTAAATTTTCAATTTTTTTTTACCGTTATACATTGGTATAAGTTTCAAATTTGAGTTGCATTTTATATTAAGCTATAACAATAGAAACATTTGAAGCACCACATGATAGTACCGCAAAGAGTTCTGAATAATTATGTTTGAATAAAGAATGGAATTCGTTTGGCGAGTGGTCAATAATTACTACGATTCCAAAATTTGAACAAATATAAGAAATACGATTTTAAGACTTAAAAAATACTCGAGAATACAAAACCAGCAATTTAAAATTTTTAAAAATTATGATTCCAAAATTACGCCTGAATAAAGAGTGAGATCCGTTTGGTGAGTGGTCAATAATCATTAATTGACTTTGATGAATATCGGGGTGTGATTCTTTTTATACGAATGAATTATAATAAAAATGTCTTAAGTACTACATGATAGTATCTTAAAGAGTGCTGAATAATTACGCTTGAATAAAGAATGAGATTCGTTTAGTGAGTATTGAATGATCACTAATTGGCTATGATTAATGTTGGTGTGTGATGGTTCATGGTTGCGTCAACCCACATCCTACATTATTTTTTTTCCTTTTGTTTTATTTTGCTGAGAAAATCAAACATTTCATTTCACTTACACTGATTACTATAAGACTAAGGATAAAAAGTGCCCCCGAATATTTTTTAAATCACAATTAATGCATCGAACTTATAGAATAATTATTAATTACCGATATTTTTAAATGGCCTAGTGAATGAGAGATTTTCTCAACTACCAGCACTTACGACAACAATTAATAATTCAAGCACATTATATCTAATTTACTTCTTCTTTATAATAATCTATTTGCTTACAAATAAAGTAATTTGTTTTTCTGGTCAAAACCCTAAGGAAAAAAAAAATTCGAAGTAATGGAATCAAATTAGATATGAAGTAATAATTCCTACCTATCAAAATCCAAAATTTAAGTGTAGGTTTTTAACCTTTTCCTTTTTGATATTGTAATAATATAAAGTTAAAAGTTTCCAACATATCCATATTAAATAAAAATAAATAATATTTATTGGGGATAAAAAAATATCAAGGCACTTATTATAAATGTATTTTTTTTCCATCCATTGCCAGGCCATCTACAACAACTATTAGTTATTTTTTGGTTGTCAAAATTTTCAGAGGTGAATTACACTGACCTCCCTGAGGTTTCTGACAGATACAATGCCTTTCTTGAGGTTTCCAAGATTACTATGATTTTTCTTACTTTTTAAACTATTATGCATTTACCTCACATGTTGTTAAAATCAGTCAAAGATCGTTATTTAAGCTATTAAAACTTCAAGTTTCATATTTATTTTGACAAAATAAACTATAAAAAAAAATTATATCACGTCCAGAATAGCCTATATTGAATTTTTTAGATTTTTTTCTCAAAGTCTAATAGTTTAACTAATCACGTTTGACTCTTTTTAACGATAGATGAGGTAACTGCATAATTGTTTAAAAAGTAAGAGAAATAACCCCAAGGAGTTAGTTCAGTGAAAGAAGTGAGGGTGATTAAGAGGTTTGTCTCCTCAAGATCACGAGGTTGAATTTTACCGTAACAAATCACTAAGAGTTACTGAAGATTTGTCTGGTCGTTAAATTCAGAGTCTCGATAGCTAGTCGATAATAGATTGGGAATAATCTCAA
>JABCMJ010062892.1:0-10808 GCA_014822125.1 Arbutus unedo
GATCAAGTTCTTTTCGATAATATTTTGAGTTGATTTTTGGCGGGTATCTTTAAAAACATGTTTTAAACACATTAAAAGATTCAGATTATCAAAATTTAATCAAAAAATGAGAAGTGGTAATGAGAAATTTCTTATTAGAAGTTTATATATATGTCCCTTTTTAACAAGGGATCTTTTATTTTGTTATGGTGCGGACCTCCTATTTTCTGACCAAATTTTGATGATCCGAACCATTCAATATGTTTAAAACATGTTTTTAAAAGTACCTACAAGAAATCTGCTAAAAAATATTGAGAAGTATATGATCTAAATAGTTTTTTATTAATGTTGACAGGGACAGTCTTATAAAAAATTGAATGGATCAAGTCTTTTAGGATATTATTTTGAGCTGATTTCTTGCAGGTACCCTTAAAACATGTTTTAAACACATTGAATGATTTGGATCATCGTAATTTGATAAAGAAATAGAAGGTCCACACAATAGCAAAATAAGAAATCTCTTATTAGAAGCTCTCTCTCTCTCTCTCTCTCTCTCTCTCTCTCTCTCTCTCTCTCGAGACCCTCTGTACTTTAAGCAAATAAAATAGAGAAATATTATGCAAAATATTAAACTCGCATGCAAAATTTGCTACTTTTGCAAGTTTTAAATATCATAATTTTAACCTTAGGGACCTATTAGATAAAGAATTCTTTTCGGAAGATAAGTTATTGAGGGAGATAAAATAAAAAGGGGTATTATTTTTGAAGGGTTGACCCATATTAATGTGATGTTTATAGAGGTAATAAAAATGTAGATGGTTTGAATGAGGTATTAAAAAGAGGATAAATTAGTATTTGATTTGAATGAAGGATAAAATAGAGAGATAAACTTATTTTGTAGTTCAAATAAGAAAGAGAGGTATTATACTTGACTGATACTAGTGGCTCGTTTGGATGGAAGATAAGGAATGGGGATAATTTTTAGAGAGGTAAAATGATTGATGTGACATGTTTAGCATGGTTTGAGAGCATAAAAATGCAGAGAGATAACTTTTCACCCCTCCAAAAATAATACCCATTCTCTCTTATTGCAATTATAAAATAACCTTATCCCCTTATTTTATTCTCCATCCAAATCAAATATTATTTTAATTATCTTTTTTAATATTTTATCCAAACTATCTATTTTTTTATCCACTCTCTATAAACATCACATCAATATGGGTCAACCCTCTAAAAATAATACCCCGTCTTATCTTATCCCCTTAATAACTTATCGCTTGATAACTTTTGGGCAAGGTAAGGGGTGTCCAAAAATAATATTTCTCTATTCCTCTCATGAGAATTATTTTTTAAGGGACAAAAAATTATTCCACTGCATTTTTATCCTTTTAGATCATGCTAAATGTGTCACATCAATTCTTATACTCTATTTAAAAATTATTTCCTTTCCTTGTAACTTCATCCAAACGGTAAACAAAAAGACTTGACAGATCATTCCACTACTCTTGTTTCCAAACAAAAGTTAGGCTCGTAAATAAAAAATACACTGACACGACAAAGGGGATTTCCATTTTTACAGTGGAATTCCTATTTTTGACATAATTTTTTGTATATTTTCCATGAAATTTCGGGCAACAAGAAGAGTACAAAATTAGGCAGAAAACAATGAGAATATTGTGAAATATAAGACTGCCTCTACCGGGGATTACGGCAAATCAGATTTGGTTATTTTTCGTCCTTTATAATTTTTTTTATTTTTAAACATAATTTTATGTCTTTTTAAAATTTCTTGGTGAGACGAACTAATAACCCAGAAAAAATTGATGCAAAACAAAAAAAAATTCAAATAAGGACGAAAAATAATAACAATTAATTTAATAATTACCACAATCTAAATATAAATCATAAGTTTTTCTCGCGACGCATAGTCCTATAAATTTTGCAGGACATGATTTGAGAGAAAGTAAATCCTAATGGGAAAATTTGAAGTTTGGGACCCACTACTTTCTTGATAACTAAATACCAAAAAAGTTACAGAAAAATTAGTTTTTCCATCTTTTTCCAATCTTTCCTGACAAGGCCTAGATGCAGGGCCCCAAGTCTCCATTTGACGTCCTGTTTTCAAAGGAAAGTTGGTGAGGAAAAACCAAAGAGTCAAATTTGGAACCTCAACAAATCCACCACTAAATGAAGCAGTTAAAGATTTACTAGAGCCATCATTTCCTCCTTACATAAATCTGGGAGATTTCTACAATCATCCATTGAAGACTTTGTATACAACTTTTCTAAGATTTGAAAAACCATAAAGGGTGTGATTGTGCATGTGAAAAGAAGTTCACCATATCAGGTAGTTTTCAAGGAAATACTAATAGACATAAGGGTGTCTTGTTATATATATATATATATATATATATATATTGGAGAGAGAGGGAGAGAGAGAGAGAGAGGATTGCAATTGGTTGCTTTTGAGGTAGGCTTGACTAAATGAAAGGCGTCGGAGAAAAATTGAAAGGACTGAAGAACTTTGAAGATATGGGGTCAAGAAGAAGAGCGAACTACTACCACCAAGCTTTGTCGGAGAAACAGAGATTACCATACTTTTTATTTCTTTGGGGCTTAGTTTGGATGGCAGAATTTTCAGGAGAAATGAAAATGTGGTATCATCTCTATGATATTTAGGTTTGAAACAGACTGAAATAAGAATGTCATTTGTGATGACATATTCAATTAGGAATCACATTTTTAAACTGAGTGGCCTTCATTCCTAACTAAATCCACGCGAAAAGAAAATATTGACTCTAATAAATTTTCAAAATAAATATTTCTTGAATAAGACTACTGATATTAAAATGCAATTACTTCATATATTGTGTAGCCAAAAATTCATTACTCAATAAAAATTCCTATCCAAAACTAGGAGCACCCAAACATTACCTTTGCTCAACGAAGCTTGGCATGGAAGTCAGAGCAATTAGGCTATGTGGGCAGAGCCAATTCTGCATTGTCAAGAGCATAACTGTTTTTTTAGGCAAAGGAAAAAACTGTGTACATAAAAAAAGAAAACAGACAAGAAACAAAAAGACCTAGGGTATAACAAAATGTGCAGTGCGTAGGAATTGCTATATCACCCAACCGTTTGTCATCAGCAACAAAAGCATGTCTTGATCCTGTAAATACATAGCGGCCAGAGCTTGTTTCGCTAGGCAATGAGGAGGCTCCACCACAATGCGGGAGATCTTCTAGATTTTGCAAAAAGTTAACTGAGCTTTAGATCCTGTAAAAGGTTCCCCAACAAAACGATATCTTCAAAGTGAGCTTTAGATCTCCCCAATTATTGTCAACGGATTTGTATCGTCATACTGAATATCGACATGAGATTAGCTAGATGTGATGAAGTTGTCCTGTAAATGGTGTTCCCCGACCTTAAGTCCATGCAAGGGCAAAATGGTCATTTTGCATGCCGACTTACTGAATTCCTTCAAGTTTGTTTTTCGGACATTCAATTGATTCCCAAGACATTTAATTGACTTCGTATTGAGATTTTTTTTAATCAAAATTAGGGCAGTGAAGTCGTCTCGACTTGTGCAAAAGCTTCCCTTGATCTTCGTTTTACTAGAAGGGCAAAATCGTCCATCTATACTCAGATATTTTCTGGACCTCTTCTGAATGTCTTGATAGATTGCCGAGACATACTGAGATCCTGGCATATCATGTAAAGATGTTCCGGGCTGGCTGTGATGTTGTGAAGCTCATATTCGTTGAATTGATTATTCAAAGGCAAAATGGTTTTTTGTACTCAGACTTCACCAAACCTACTGAGATTGCTCGATTGACTTTCAAATCATGCTAATGGGCCATTACAGTGCCCAAGCATGCTCCTGATGAAAAACCTAAACTTCTAAGTTATTCCTTGCATACTCGTCCTTCCAGGGGCAAAATCATCCTTTTACATGTCTGGCTCCTTTCAGGCCCTTTTGAACAACATGCTTTGAATGATATCAAGAGGTGGGGCAACATGTAGCATCAACAAACGGAATCCTCTCTGTGGAGTAAGTGTGTTATAGTCGAACCACGTAAATTTTGTGTATCTCTCTGTTGTTTTATTTTCATCGCACTTCCATTGGTTGTGATTGTGTTTATGTTTGAATCTCAATGTTTGGGTGTTTCCGCTACAAAATGTATATAAAGATTTATGGAAGAAAATTTTAACTTATGAGGTTCTATATTGTTAGGTATAAATCATTGTCGCGTATATACACGACATGAAAATGCTTTGATACGAGAATTCATAGTTATGATATGAGAATTTTGCTCTACTGATTTGAGAGTTTTGTTCTTATTAATATCTTTTTTGTGGTGTTCTTTCTAAAATCTTTTCTATGGTGTTAAACTGTTAAGATGTAGTGACGAAAGCGTCTAGAGTGTATGCTGACGACAACCATGTACCATTTATGTTCATGTTTCCGAAGGCATCTCTTTCTTTCAAGAGTATTCGCGACATGTCAAGGCTGGTAAGATTCTTTGCTTTGCATTAATTAAACCACATGCTCATGTCGTAAGGTGTTGGGTTAAGTCCCGCAACAAGCACAACTCTCGTGTTTAGTTGTCATTATTGAGTTTGAAATTCTGAATAGGCTGTTGGTGACAAGTTGCCTTAGGCTCCTAGTTTTTGACCCAAAGATAGAGGCCCCAAATCTGTACAAATTGTAATAGATATTTCATGAATCAATCTATGTGGTTATAGTCGAAAGTGGTGTAGCGGTTGAGCAGCCTGACATCCTCCACTGTGGTCTACCGGTCTGTGTTTGTAGGAGTAAAAGTTTAAATCGAAAAATTGAACCAAGCCAGTAAATTAAATTGAATCGACGGTTTAGTTTAATTTTTCAATTTAATCGGTCCGATTTGGTCCTGTTTGTGATTTTTAAAAACAATTGTTTCGATTTTTTGGTTTTAATCTCCTAAGAACCAAACCGAACTGGTTTCTATTCTAAACCCTAAAAACTATATATAAAAAAAAAAAAACCTAGATTCATACATGTTTTTCTAAGTCTCAAACTAGTTTCTTTTTTTACTTTGATTTTTTACGGGGCCTTAATTTTGCTATGATTTAAAATTTTGTTATTAACTTTACTAGGCTTTATGTTTTTTTTGAAGGTTTTTTAACTTGGGCTTAAGCCTAATCAAATTGAAAATCGATATTAAAATAAAAATTAATCCGGACTTTACCTATTTGACAAGAACCTCTTAATTTTTTAGAAGTTTTTTTAATTTTGGATCTAATTCCAACCAAACCGAATCAAACCGAAATAGTTCAGTTCGATTTCGGTTTACAAAATCTCAAACCGAAATTATCAATTTGGTCCGAGTTTTTCGGCCAAACCAGACCGAATTGAACCGGTTTCACCCCTATGTGTTCAAATCTCGTTCTTTTCATTTTTTTCCATATCAAATAATTCTAAGCACGAAAAATGTAAAGGAACACGCTGTTGTTGGGTTCGAAACTGAACCAATGACTTATTTTAAAGTATTTTTGCTAATGATCACTATCATACATGATTTGTTCTCACTTGGAACGTAATATAAATATTATAATTATTTTCGGTCATATTTTGTTAAATGAAATTTAAATAAATTCACCATATTGCCTAAGAGGCCTTTTCTCTTTTGTACAGAAATTCTCATTTTTTTAGTTATAAATTTTTTTCTTCTATTAATTCTCAGTAGATTAATTTAAACAGTTAAAAAGAACTATATATTTTTAAAAAATAATTTGATATCTACATGTATAGTTCATTTATTTATAAGATTCATTTTTTTTCATTGAAGAACGAATAAAAAATTTATAAATTTTGATACTTTAAGCCAATAAAAAATTTATCATGGATAATTATGTAATTAACAATATACATGTTAGAAAATATGTAAAAAATTTATGAGATCTCAACTATACTAATAAAATAAGTAAAATTACTTTGGTCGAACTTTTAGTAACAAGTTTGATATTAAATTAGGTGAATTATGGAGTAAAAAAATATTTTATATTTTATAGTTCTATGACGATCTTATTTTGATGTAATTTTGTTTCTTAAATTTATTAAGAAAATAAATAGGAGTCTATTTTTTGAGCTCGCCTAGGACCCCAAATATGTGTGGGCTGGCCCTACAAGCCGGAGGAAGGTGAGTATGACGTCAAGTCATCATGCGGCTTATGCTCCTTATGCCTTGAACAACACACGTGCTACAATAGCCGGGACAAAATCTTGCAATCCTAAATAATACGTAATAGCGGTTCCAAAAATGAAAATATATTTAATATGAGAATCATCCTCTAAACCTCTACTGCAAAGAAAATCTTTTGCATTATATATGGCTTTTATGTGTAATAGGTGACTGTGGAGTCTGGAATTCGAATTAGACTTCTCAAAATTGGATGGAGAACCCTCTTGTTGAATCTGTAAAACACTCAACACTAAATTAGCGCTGGCTGGGATTGGATCTCCGATGGACACTCCGACAATTAAGTTAGCCTCTAGAAGGAGCGAAAGCAACTTGAAAGTAATTTTAGCGCGAGTGTGCATGTACCTCTTAGTAGGAATGCCCTTGGAATATTTATAGTGTAGAGAACCAACCGCCTGCCGCAGGCTTCAGCTGAAAAAGTGCCCTCGTGGTCTGGAAACCACGGAGGCGTTGACACGTATCCCACATCCATGTGGATCGGGCGAGCATGCCTGCACGCTCTCACGAAAAGCGGAGAGCACGTTCCCACGTACAAAGGCCGAGCATAGAACAATAGGCGCTTTGGCCGAGAGACGAAAGATGCAGTGTTAATCTGAACGACAATGCCGAGCATTAATATGCCGAGGATTGGTGCCGAATGAAACGCCATGAGACCGAACGGCCGAGTTTGAATCTTGATCAAAAGGCCATTCGGTCCACAAGCCGAATATCCATAACGTTGCTTTTGGGCCTAGCCGAACTTGGACCAAGCAGGAGTGGCCGAGGATGATCGTGGGCTAGAGGCCCATTGTTGTGTATTTCAGCCTACTACAGTGACTATACATTAAAAGACGTCTCCTCACAAACTTATGCCACTCTTCATGTCTTAACCCTCTAACATTAAATAGTTCTTTATTCTCTACCGGCCTCCTTCCTACAGCGGGGCTAAGCCCCATTTTCTCTCATGGCAACCCTGAAATCCATTCAAACCCTTCGCTAATTAGACTATCCCAAATGAAGCTAGTTGATTGCGTACGACTTTGTCCAGTGAAAGTCTTGATGCCTCTTAGAAATATTTTTGGGTTTTTCACTCGTAATGTGCCTTGAGGACGGGACCAATTGGAGCACAAAAGTCTATCAATCAGTTAATGAGTTCAATTAGAAATTCTAATTTGTGCTCATCTCTTTTGGGTTTTAACATTTATAAAACTTCAGAGTTTTCATAATCTCTTGTTATATCATGTTCTACGACAACTTCTTATACAGTTAATATTTTTCGAATTTTCTCATATTTTGCCCTTACTGTTTGTATTTGGAAAATTTAAAAGAATTTTATTAAGTTGAGAAAATACTTTTTTTCCATATATACTTCTTCGTCTTCTCAAATTTGAAATTTCTAACTCATCGCATTCTCTCTCTTCTCACAATTTGTGATTGGAGATTAATACATCGTTAAACTACTTTTGTTCTAGTTTAAAACATGATCATCCCAAAAAATGTGTGCATGCTTTTAAATTTTGAGTAAGGAATACAAAGATTAGTGGTTGAAATGTTCTTTTTTAATTAATTTTAGTTAAGAAATAGAAAATCTAGTTATTAAAATGTTCTTCCTTCTAACATGAACTCTCACTGAATATAATCCTAATTTTGCCATTACGACTCTGTATAATTCTCATGACGGTCATAGATTTTCACTACACATCATCTCAAAGAAGAAAATGGTGGCCGTGTATGACATATGAGCATCTAGTTTGTCTTCACACCCTTGCTTACATGATTTGTTGAAATTGAAAAGCGCAAGCCCTCTTTCAACTTCAAAAGAAGTCAAAATCATGATTGATATTGCAATCATTTAGGAGATAAAATAAGTCTGCAGTTCTAATTGTTGGACTCAAAATCTCACTCCCCTCCAAAAAATTTACTCACCCAAAATTTAGTCCTATTTATAATCTTTTACACGACAAAAAGAGATTTCAAGAATCATTTAGCTTTTTTGGTAAGTAGTACAAAGTTACTGAGAGTATAAAAACACACATTTACAATGATTTCAAAACAAACTGGAACAACTATATGCAACTTTCACATGTGTGACATACTCACATACATATGGGGTTATTATGACATAACGGATGTCAAGTGTTATCACTTTTGTCGTAATATGACACGAGTTCGAGTCACAGGAAAAAAATCTTCTTCCAAAAAAGGTATGACGTTGCAATCTGCAGGCCCACTACCCATTCCAAACCTGCTGTAGGAGAAAGACTTGTGCAGTGGTCCAAACTTTTAAGATACACAGCAAGCCCACTTAGTTCATCTTTATGACGTAAATTTGCAAATGCGATCTTGGCAAATCCCTAGTTCAGTTGTTTTGGTCCTTTTCATAGTGCTGTTTTTCAAATCAAAGAACTCAAAGGCCTCTTCTTTTTGTTCCTATAGCTGCACAAGCTAGTTGGCAATCACCACTCTAACAGGGAAAGACGAAAAAGTAACTTCCAATTGCGAGGTTTGTTCTAGTCACAGTTTTTCTTCACTAAGTTTACGAAAAAATAATCTCCACCTCATCCTTTGAATTGATCGATAACCCTTGTACCTAGTTTTCTTTACATGCCATGCCATCCAAAGAGTAAATGCGCGGAATGCTGCATAACTAGGTAAATTCCATATCCAATGCGCTGTAATTGATCTACTTCCAAACGATTTCGAAATCTCTCACTACCCTAGGACCGCACTTATTTAGAAGTGATCCAAATGGGTGCCACTATAACTTATAAATCAGTCCAAAGTAAACGTACTCTTCCCATCCAGAATTTCGTGTTTTACGAAATGATCTTACCTATGTTCTAAGTAGTACATGACTGTAAGGGCTCTATAGATAGGGTCTTTCAAAGCTTTAGATGCATTGCGAACTCCACTATTTTTCACCCATTTGTTACTTCTGTGGTGTCCTCAAAAACTGTCATAAAAATTGACATTGTGATGGCATTTCGGTTATGTGAAAGTGGAATTTTGATGAGATGATTTTTTCATCCCATACAATTTGATGGAAAAAGGAATATACCAGCTCTGTAATCTTTCGCGCTAGATAGAGGACCGGGGTTGTATTATGAAGGAAAAGAGACTTGAGATAGGGTCATCATATGTTTCCACGTGTCTCTTACTAATATGCAGACATTGTAAAGCTCATGAGGAGAAACACTAAAATAAAAGTCCATCAATCATCTTGAGCAAACGAGCATATCAACCGTAGCTCGAGTGGTTGTATTCCTGGGTTTCTAGGGGAGGCTTAGGATTCAATCTTTGGTGAAGCACCACGTGCCAAGTGTGGTTGAACAATTTTTATGATCACTTTCACTTGCCTTCTCCATGATCTTCACATTTAGTATTCTCTCTTAGCTAGAATCCCCAGAAATTGATTAGTCCAACACTCAAGAATCGGGAGAATCCTAGACATTACCATGAAAAAATGATATTCTTGAATACCCAGAAGCCCCAATTTGGTCATGATATGATGGTCTCCATGAACCAATTGTGTGTCTTAAGTTCCAAACCAAATCTGACAACAATCCTTCTGGTGCTACGGTAGAGCCATTCTTAACTATTGAGCATGTAAAAAGAAGCATAATACTTTTAAAATTCAAGTTGGATTCCTAGAGGCACTTTTCATACTCTTGCAATGGCATCTCCTTCCCCAAGTTCCAATGATTGGCTTTACACATAATTTTCGCAGCCTTTCCGTGAAAATATCAGGTTCTTGTGACCCCCTTCCTCAACTAGAAATGAATTAAAATGCTAGCTTTGTCATTCGATTGAAGCCTCCTTTTCAGAGAAGCTTAAGGTACCCTGTTATAATTGTAAGATCGAGATTTCCCTAGACTCAACTCATGGTTATGCTCAAGGTGAATAAAGTTCAACAACATTGAAGCATATCACTGGCGTAGGTAACTTCTGCTTGACGTCCTCAACTGTAGATACACACTGGCAATGTTGCTTGACTGAATTCTCCACTTTCCATAAGAAGTTCTAGCAGTGGTCACATAATGCAGATTATACACCTTCTCATCTTCCATCTTGCTTGACATTGTTATAGATATTGCAAAACCTTTGTCTTTGGCTTATCTTGCATTTATTTCATATCCTAAAATGGAGTTGAACACCATTCCCCTCATAGGTCCTATTTTGGTTAAGTAACATAGGTCCTTTACTTGTTCTTCATTTGATTTTCAACGTGTTTTACGTTTAACCCCAATTAGTACCATGGTCTGCATTAAATTCACGACTTGTATTTCCACTTGAGACTTCTTCATCTATGCCTCTATAATTTACAAAGAATTGATGAGTTAATTACATTCTACATAGCACCATGAACAAGATAAACTACCAGTTTCAACGACAAGCAAATTTGTTAATGACATACTTTATAGTTGGCAATTCCTTGGAGTTTGTGATTTACTGCAGTTGAATTCACTACAGGAAAAAACACTTTTCGTGACAAAAAAATTGGTCACTAAAAGGGTGTATTTAGTCACCAAAAGTCAATTGTGACCAAATATATTTTGGTCACCTAACCCTGGTCACAGAATGGTATTTGTGACCAAAACATATTTGGTCAC
>JABCMJ010062921.1:0-14705 GCA_014822125.1 Arbutus unedo
TTCTTCTTTTCTTTGCTTACCAGAATTTACTGTTCCTAACCTCTCTAGCAATATTCTCTCAGCATAATTCCTCTTTTACAGTATTTAATTATGGTTACCTCCAGAAATGAAAAGAAAATTAACCAGACTCCACTTCATCATTTATCCGAACTACCAAGAGGAAAAGTTTTAAGAATAAAAATGGGTAGAGTTGCAGTAATGTATACTTAACAGGGATAGTTTTGTCAATTCATATAATAAATTAACCTTTATCCTAAGACGTAATTTATACTTAATATGGGGTAATAGTAAATTGTTAATAGAGAGTTGTAGTGTGATGTTGGTGGAAGAGTAAACAAGACGATGAAAAGAAGAAAAACAGGTCAACAAGTCAATTTGGCTTTCTTGAAGGTGAATGAGTCAACACAAATGTCCAAATTATGTTGTTTATTATTTTACCATTTTTTACTTTTTTCTTTAAAAATGAATTTGAATGTATATTATATATACACCTTTAAGGGGAAAAAAACATAATTCAAAATGACATCCAATTTAATTTAGTTCTTAATTTTGGTGAAAATAAAACTATTTACTGCACAACAAAATAGTAATTTCTTCGCAGAATCTCAGATAGTACTGCGTATAAGATACTCATAGATATTTTATACTTCATTAGTCAAAGAAAAAGGAAAAAAAAGAGGTTTTAACTCGCTGAATGGAAAGGAATTTCCCCATTTTTTAAAAAAAAAAAGAGCTTTCATGTCTTCTTTTCAACTCGGTGCTGTTTTGTTCTTCATTTTTTATGTTGATAAATTTACTTGTTTTCTTCCTTCACCAAAATATATTACTCCCTTTCTTTCTTTCTTTCTTTCTTTTTTTTTTTTTTTTTGCTAACTTAAAATGTTTGGATCCACATACGCACATTTTGACTAATCTCTAAAAAGCTAATCATAGGCCATTAACGGAGTTCACAATTAAAGTCAGAGTAAAATACATTATGATTATTGACCATAAAAGTACTTATTAAAATTGATAGCACTTGAAACATTATGATAAAATAAACTCTTATGTTTTAAGCCTTGACCACAAAGCAAACCATTTGAGATGTACTCTCTTTCCTCTTACACATCTATTAGCTGCCAAAACTATCAATCTCATAGTGGCAAGGGTATAATTTTATTACTGGTATAGTATGTACTGTACTAATGTGTACTAACATACCGTTTCGAATTTATTATTAGAATTAATATGAATTTCTCAATGAATATTTTTTAACAAAAAATCATATTAGACACATAAATAAAATTTCACAATTTAAAAATAAATCACCAAATATAAAAGAGGTTAATTTTGGTCTCAATTTATATCTAATTAGTCAAAAAGTTATTAATTAAAATTAAAAAAATAAAATAAACTATGGACTAGTACGGTGCCGGTTAAAACAAACCAGTACAGTAGCCGAAACAGTACGCTGGTAATTTAGTACCGCTACAAACCTGGTACGGAACAAATAACATTACTAGCTAATGATGTTCTAAACACTAGCCTAATGGTGTTCTAAACAGTAGAATGGATAAAGACAGAAGGAAAGACGTAAAGTATAGCAAAAATCAATAAGAAAGTGGGTATAAACAAAATTGCACTATACCAATAAGAAAGTGGGCCAAGATATCTGAAAGGCACAAAACGGCAATTTGGCAATCATGCAGAGGTTAGACCCAGAAAGCATCTATGTTTTTGGTTTTTATCATTGGGAACTATTAATTACTTGACTATTAGACAATAGATAAGGTATAAAAATATATTAATATTCATAAATATATATTAATATTTATAAAATATGTATTAATATTTGTTTTTATTTAATATTATGTATATATTATTTATCGTTTAATAGACGATAATTAGCAGGACTCTTTTATTTTTTTTAACAATGAAAGCATCTGTGTCTTGTAGTTATCTATTTCCAACCCTCTAATTTCTCTCCACTGACACCACTAGCAACGGCCCTTATTGCAATTATTTGATACATACTTTGGAACTTCCACTAATTTCCTCTAAATAAGAGGACCACAAATGATATTACATTACAATAGTTTATCCTTTTCAAGGGCCCCCTCCAAGTCAATGGCGTATATTGAAACTTATTTGACAATTTCCTGTTTTGCTTTCATAACCCCACACCCCCTACCCCTCCACTAGTCTGAAATTCCAATTACCACCAATGGCTTCTTACCAATTTGACTCTATCTCCAAAGTCATTGACTCCTTCCCCACCCTCCTTCCTATTAGGTGTTTTCCACTCTCCAACACAACAGGCCCACAAAAATAACTTTGAAGTTTCGAACATGGTTTTTAAGAACCTCTATCATCGATACTGTGCTTCTATTTGAATTAGCTACATTATTGAATTATTTTTTAAAAAATTTATAATTTTTTTATCTTTCATTAATTTTTTTGTGAATTATTAATTTATTTCGACAAGAGCTTTTAGAAAAATTATAAATAATAGACCAAATTTTAAAAAAATTAGAAAAGTTAAAAATAATTTACAAACATAATTTTTTTAGTTTATTCCTTGTCTTTAGTAATATTTTTTTTAACTTTCGGACATAATTTTATACTTTTTAGATTTCTTTCATCAAGACGAATCAATAATTCATAAAATATTGAGATCAAAATAACAAATGTAATAAAAAATTGAATAGAGACACGAAAATAATCGGCAAGAAATTTTTAGGCCACATGGAGACTATATATTTGCTGCATCCAAGAGAATCTACTTTAGAGAATGAAGGCGCTTCAATCAAACTCCCTTTGAAGTCTTTAAAAATTTTCATTTTGTAGCTCCCCCACTAAACACGCATAACTTTAACGTTAAAGATTCAATTCTTATAAAATTAGTATCATTGAGAGTACATTGACAATACCTTTACAAGGAGTCCAAATACTGAATGTATTTAACTAAAGTATAAATTTTAAAAATTAAGCAAAAATCTTGAAGTAAAGTTGAAAAGATGAAAATAGAGAATGTGGATTGGACTTGATGTTGGTGTGAAATATTGCATTATATAAACTTATTATTTGAAGATAGTATATTACTTTGCACATTCACAATGAAATTGTGTGGAAAAGATATAGAGATGCTCCAAACATCTAGCAATTTTTTGTACTCCAATAAAAGAAACGAATTTTTTTTCTAAAATCATCCATATAACTAAAAGCAAGAATGGTGTCAAAACCACCACAAACAGCTTATAAACTTTTCTTTCAAATAATCATTTTTCTTTCTTCATAAGCTCAACTCTACTAGCTAATATTTTGTCAAATTATAAATGTATAATTTGGTTTATGAGCTTAAAAATAAATAATCATTACTTTTTTTGTGTGTGACGCTCATACTAAATCTCAATTTAATGTCATGAGTATTTATTTTTTAGATTTCATATGTTAACCACTCGTGCATATATAACATTAACATAATTCTATTTCAGCAAGTGTTTGCCACAATAAAATTTAAATGAAATTCCCCAACAGGACAGGCGACTGAGGAACAATTGCTTGCAAGCGAGTGTAAGTTAACCCTAGAAGACCCAAAGTCTCCTAATAAACATTTCTCACCAAACCAAATAAAGTAACAAACCAGTACAAAATGCCAAGCTCTGTTCTCATCTGAGTTTGTTCTTCGCATCCCTCTCTCTCTCTCTCTCTCTCTCTCAGAGGGTCCTCTGCTCTTTTATTCCTCTCTCTCTCTCTCTCTCTCTCTCTCTCTCAAATCAGACCCATCAATGGAAAACTCTCCCAAATTCCAAGAAAACCAAAACCCATCTTCGATCCCATCTCCAAACAGCCATAGCGCCAACAGTACAACGAGTAGCAGCAGCAGCAATGGACTCCACCACCACCCCCACTCCCACCCCCACCCCCACCCATCACCACAGCCACAACCGCCACAAACCCCCACCACACCCAAGCCCATCACCAGATCCGAGCCCAACAATCCGTACCCAACAACCTTCGTCCAAGCCGACACCTACTCCTTCAAACAAGTAGTCCAAATGCTCACGGGATCCTCCGAGACCGCCAAGCACGCCGCCGGCGGCGGGAAACCCGACCCACCCAAAAGCCCCATCCCTCCGATCCGGACGGGACCCAAGAAACAGCCTTCTTCGAAGCTATATGAGAGAAGAAACAGCCTCAAAAACTTCAAGATCAGTCCATTGAATTCCGGGTTTTCTACCCAAAACCCGTCTCCCCATGAGATTTTATCGCCCAGTATTCTTGATTTCCCATCGCTCCTCCTCAGTCCGGTAACTCCACTCATACCCGACCCGTTTAACAGATCTCCCCAGTGTACACCAAATTTGGATATGGAGGCAGAGAAACAGGCGATTGAGAAAAAAGGGTTTTATTTGCACCCGTCGCCGGCGAATACTCCGAGGGATTCAGAGCCCCGACTGTTGCCCCTTTTTCCGGTCACTTCCACCCGGGTTTCAGGTTCATCTTCTTCTTGAGCGAGTTTTATTTGTAAAAGATTTTTATGTGGTTTTAATTTTCTACATCTGATTTCAGATTAATGAGGCTGTTGTTGTAATATATATAATCTGATGTACAATTTGGAGAGGAGAGAGGGAGATTAACTTTGCTTCAATTCTGTAATTTTATCTCTGTTCCTTTTACTTCCCTTTGAATTTGGTTGTCTCTATCTTTCTTCTTGGGCTAAAAATATCGTAAGTTGTTTTCTTTCTCAGTTTAACTTCAATTATGGAGCTGTATTGTGAATTTATCTCAAGGAAAGCACATTGTTTCTCTTTCGCACTTAGAGGTGTTTGGAAGTTCTTGATTCTAGATTTGAGAAGGTATATTATAAAATTTAGATTACTGATAATCTGTAAAAAAATTTCAGATGATAATACATAAAAATATAATTTGTAGATGGGTAGTTGGTAAATTTGTACCATAGAATCTTATGCATTTTTAGATATTTTCAGGATAAAATCATTGGCCACATAATGTACAATGCAAATTTGGTGCAGCCAAACACGATTTTACTCAATTTGACTGGTCAGATCTATAACGAGAAAATGTGTAATTTTATAAAATCCCACGAAATAATTTTTTAGGGACGCCAAAAATGCAGTTTCCACGAATTTATAAGCTTTCTTTTGTGGAATACATCCAATCAAATGGGGACTAAAATGAATTAATGTGTGAAAAGGATATATATGTGTGTGTGGGTGTGTATATGTAAAAACTGCACTTTAGTCGGTGAAACTCTAATAGAAAGTAGATGCGTGTGAATTTTCCAAATCTAGTTAAAGAAGATCTATGCCCACTTATTTGCGTACAAAAATTCGAATACAGATGCGTCTAAATAATATGATCCCCTTATTGTCTCAGTTGGTACACATCGCTACTAGCAATGCTATTTTTTTGTTTTTTATAATTTCGGATCGGCATACGAGCATTTCAATTAATATCTAAAAACCAATACCGCTGTTCATTAGTGGGGGCTGATTAAATTTGATGCAAAATTTCGTATAAACTAATTTCACAAATGTTGATAGCATTGAAGAATTTTGATTAAACTTGCGAGAAAATCTCAGAAATTCGAAAATTGGCCATTAGGTCAACCGGTTGAGGTTGTATAGGTTTTGGGTTAATGAATGGTGGTGCAAATGGGTCCTTAGCTGTCAAAAGAGGAGTAGAAGAATGGGAAAGGAATCTCGCCCCCTTTTGTTGTCTTTGTAAATTGAATGAAAGATGCCACACAAGAGATTAGAAAAGCATGCTTGTGTTTGAAGTGCCCAAATAGAGTTTAGTTTTGTTCATCTTCAATTGCATAGGACTATTTTAAGATCTATTCGACGATTAAAATCGCCTGTTTCGTTTGGATTAATTTTTTATGGTCACAAGAGAAAATTCACCTTAATCGAGTATCGATAAGTGTTTAACCTAAAATTTTTATTTTTTAGCATGAAAAATTAATAATTTTAAAACAAAAAAATTAGATTTTTAGGTCAACCACCTAGATTGAGCTTTTTTTTTTTTTTTTTTTGTAAAATTCTAAAGAATTAATTTGTAGAAACTAGACGTTTTCGATTGTCAAAATAAAATCTTGAATTAGTCCTACACAATCAAGAATGAACAAACTGTGTTCACTTTCCTCAAATGTTATGTTTATCATTCAATTTGCACTATTCCAGTACTATTTCTATCTGCCACAATTTTTAATTCAAGAGCCACTGCCATTTTGATTCAACTTTCATGTAGATACATGTAGGCCACTTTGCCATAACAATTATGCTATATATGAATATCGTTTAACCTTGTGGACTTATTATCATGATTCAGGATGGAAAAAATGATGCACCATTTGACTGGACCCTATATTTTCTGGACTCAAATATGGATGTCAAAGTGGGAGTTCGAAGTGTTTGTTTGTTTTTCTTTTTCCCCAAAATTTTGGCTGTTCAAATCACTACAACATGTTTATCCCAAAAAAAATCACTACATCACTGTTAGTTTCACATTTCTCAAGTATTTTTCTCTTTTGGGTTAAAAAGTTTTGCATATTGTTATTTTGATGGAAATCTCCACTTCTTATTCGTACATGTTGGTTGTCAGTAAGTTCTATATCGCCTATATTGGTTCTCTTTTATCTGTTTATAAGTCTTGAGCAACTCTTGTCTTACAAGCCGATTTTCAAGATTGAGTTAGGCTCGTGAGTTTTTAACACGGTATCACAGCTAGGTTTGTTATGCACATGAATCCTCTCTTCTAATCCTTAGCCGTCCTCATATATGCATTTCACGCTTCGCATGAGGGATAGTGTTAGCGATTCCCACATTGCTTATCTTGGTTCTTCTTCCTCTGCTTATAAGTCTTGGATAACTCTTACTTTTGAAATCGATTTTCAAGGTTGAGTTAGACCCATAAATTTTTAACAGGTTGCATACCTATGGATATTGTCGGACATGTATTTCGTACACTCTTGACTTCATACCCTTAGACAGACTTTCTCCACATCTTAAGTTTAAATTTAGTATTAGAAATGGATATTTCGCTCGTTAAAATCTTGATCACATAAATTAAAGAATTGGAGATCGATAAGAAAGAAGACATAAATAAACAAATTGTATTTTCAAATCCGATGAAAGATGTTTAGGTGGAGATTGTGTGGCAATTGGCTAGTTGTGCAAGGCAATCGAAGTCATGGGCATGGCCAGCACATTACAGACATAATGTCCAAAACTCGTACGGAAGTAGATAAAGATTTACATCAGGGCACCAATGAAACTGCACCTAAATTCAATCTCTTGGGAGGAGTAATTGTAAGGCTTGACCAAAATGGAAACGGTTTCGGCCACATGATATCTTTTGTTGGGGTCCATAGTTTTTGTGACCCATCTGAGTTAGACAGTGATTAAACAATTTTTTGTGCATTAAAATAACATCGTTTTGACGCACATTAAGTCATGTTGTACGCACAGTACAATCTCCCATTTTTCTTTGATATATGAGGGAAAACAGTGGCCTTATTTTGTTTCTTGGATCCTTTAATGCAACTTTGAATCTCCGTGAAGAAATTATGCAAAGGTAGATCACTCGAGTCTATCTTTTGACCCAAAAGAGACCAATGCCTAATGAATAGAGACGTGAGAAAGTGTGGTTGGAAAGTTGGACTTGTGATGATGAAAAGGAAGATGTGTGTGTGTGTGTGTGAGAGAGAGAGAGAGAGAGAGAGAGAGAGAAGACATGGGGAGGAGAGTGGGTTCTTGTGTTTTTATTTGTTGGTTTGTCATGTTTAATTTGTTTGCTTGTTTGGTGGTTTATGTGGGTATGATTTTTGAAGACTTTGAACCTTATGGTTGTTGGATAATTTATTGCAAGTTTGAAAACTTTCATGTGCAGTGTCTTTCTAATCCTTCACTTCCCAATCATCAATCCTCATCTTTTTGACGAGGGACCAATCTTGTCTTGGAAACAATATTCAGTGCTTCACTCAACATCCACTATGGGTAAATTAAAGATAACTTCAATTAACTTTTACATTAATTCAAGAAACAAAAAATTTGGGTTGGATTTTATTTTGAAAAAACTATGATTAAAACTTATAATTGAAATTGATCAAAATTAATGAGAAGGGATTTTCGAAATTTGAATCTATTGCCACCGCATAACTAAATTATGTATAGATCTAATCCACTATTTGATTTAATTAAGATTACTGTCAGGGTTTACAATTCCTGTTAATAGTCACCAATAGAATCTTTACGGTTCGTCAAGCGAGATAGATTATTCTATAGCACAAACCATCCTATTAGAGTACGAATAGCAAGATTCATCCTAAGAGCATGAACTGCCTTGATCAGCAGAGTCACAAGCTTATTAAAACCATTGCATGACTGTATTTGAAATCATGAATAAAATATAAATTACTGAAATTAATTTTGTATAATAAAAAAATGTTCTTGTCATACAATTGAATCCGAATAGTAAAGTACAAAATAAAATTACTTGGGAGAAAGCTTTATTTTTAATTTAGAGTATGAGTTAATTAGCGGAGCATATTGAGATTGAGCCTTCAGGTTGTGAAGAATAATTAATCCACTATCCTCTAGTGGAGATCTATTTTTAATCCACTGAGTTGAGTAATATTCAGTATATGTGACTTTGTTATTTTGACTTAGTAAATGTCCGAATTAAAAAAAAAAATCATTTTACACATAATTATAACACTTTAAGTTATTTTTCCAACTCAACTTCAATCACCACAATTGAATAACCGAGCATAAAAATATATCCTAAAAATTGAAAGATATGCAAATTGACTCCAAATTTATGGAGTCAACCTCTTTCATTCTCTTCCCAAATTGGATTGGTGTTAATTTCCTTGATAAATTCTAAGCATCTAAATTGCTTATCGTCAACTGATGTCAAATAGAACGTATCTCAAACATAGGATCAAGAGTTTGGTTATAGCATAATAATCTAAAATTCGGAATCGAATCCACAGGGAATAAAAAACTTAGAAGTTATCGATAGAGAAAAAGAATTTAAGAAATAATTGTGATTTGTTTGGAAAAATTATTCTAAAGATTTAAATCAAATAAATAAAAGCAAGACTCACATCAATCATGAACCAAAATAATCCAATCTTCAATTATAACTCAACTCCGATTCTATAACATTGAACATTTGTCGAATGGTAGAAAAATTAAGATTTATTTGAAAACAAGAAAAATTGATAATCGGTCTAAAAATCAAGACAGGAAAAATTAGGATTTCAGATCAAAAACTTTATAGCGATATAAGAATTGTGTGTGTCAATGGAGATTGTTTACACACAAGTAAAAATCTTTGATTGATTTCAAAACAATTCTTGATTTATAAAATGATATCTTGTGTGAGGATCAAACTACATTGAATCACGATTCGATGCTTCACTTTTGAATCGAATCTTTAAAAGCTTAGTTTTTCATGGATTGAATTAAATCTATGAGAAAATTAAGAACAGAAAAATAAAGAACGATAATAATTAAAAAAAATCAACTGAAAATAAAAGAATTTTGAATTAATCTCTAAAATATGAAAGTAAAAGAGTTCTAATCAATCCTAGACGAATATTCCGTTAACTAAAAATCTAAATGATCAATTAGAGTTCCTAATAAACAGACTTCTAATCTAACAAAAATATAAAGATAAAGATAACAATAAAAGAATCATTATCACATAAAATAAGAAAAATTCTCATTTGCACGTTATTATCGGTAATACATGTCCATTTGTGGTAATTTCAATTTTCTTCAAATTTGGACAGTGCACTATATTATCAATAATTGCATTCTCATTACTGATAATTGCAGGTTATGTCTATTTTTTCTGTTCTTCAGTAAATCCAGGCAGTGTCGCCTATTATCGGTAATTCAGTCCCTATTACTGGTAATTGAGTGCACTGCCATTAAATCTTTAAATGTCATTGTCTTCTACTACAGGTAATAGTGCATTCACTATAGATAGTTGGACCCTCTACCTTCAATCTTGACTCTTTGCTTTCTATTTCTTGACTTGATTTATGTTAACGTCATGAACCTCATAAATCCCTACAAAACACTTCATTTGCACATTAATAACTTAAACACGCGTTAAATGATAAAATCACATAAATTGCGACCAATAAATAATAAATGCAAGTAAATCAAGGAATTTCGACATAAAATATACTCACTTTTGAGTGTCAATCATAAATCATCTTCGCGTCTTTAGGATTTCAAATTAAAGGCCGATTTGTGCAAATGACTAATGACTTATAATCATAAAATAGCACAAGTTAACATCAAGTAACATGAATTAGAGATTTAACACGTACAAATTAAGGGATCTCCATGTATGATGTGGAGTCTGAATTCTTGTTGTACTTTCCTAGTTAAGCTCAAATGTGTTCCTCGCCTAAACTACAAAACACAGAAGTCTAAATTAGGGCCAACCCGATATGGGTTTTCAGAAAACACTTTGATTCTTAAGTTAGTCCTTATTTGAGAAAAAGGAAACCAACTATGAGTAAGAGTGAGTCTTTAATGTGTACCTGAGAATGGAGTATCCTTCCTCTATTTATAGAGGAGTTTGCTAGAGCACGAAGTACACGGTGCCAAAAATGTTGCGTCGTGGACCGCAAGCCACGATGCTTCTGCCATGTGCCTCACGTCTATGTGAATCGAACACTAACAAGCCATGTCTGGCAACTGTAATGTCCCCAGTCTTTCTCGAAAAACTTCCTGGTAACTGCCCGCAACGTGACCAACATGCCTTACTTAGGCCGTGTCGAGCATCATGCCCACGGCAGCACGACCGAGCGACGTCTCTTGGGAAATTACCCCATTAAGCATCCTAAACACGAACCGTGTAAGAAAGCTCAACCCAATCTATAATCATGCGCCCAACAAGGCTTAAGGCACACCAAATGACTCGTCAAACCTTGTGGCCCAGTATCAAATGGTCAGCACCAGGCTCGATCTAGGCCATCTCTAACTAAAATGGGCCAATCATGCGTGTGGCCCCATCGTTGTGCACATCTTGCCTACTACATTAGCCCATCAACTCCTTTGGTCAGCACAAGTAAGATGAGAAGAGTTGACTCATGCAAGCCGAAAACTGACAATACATACGAGATCCGAACCAAGCTATCTTATGTTCATCCCGTCCAAGTGTGAACCCTCACTTGAACCACACATCTGCAAAAGAGGCAGAGCGTTGAGGTCCAACACGTGCTTGTCAAGGACACGTGGCTAGCCTTTATTGATTGTATTGTCATGTCTGTTTAGTATATCGTTGGTAGCTGGAGTGATTGTTCACACGAATCGACTCGTCCCCTAATTATGCCATGTGTCAACCATTGAGTGGTCAAACTTGAAACACTCATTTCCTAGGTGCGTGATGCCTTACTTTTCTATTCTTAAAGCCGGAGCCGCATTGAGCAGGGACATGAGTAACCGAGGCCAAGATCAAGCCTCTAATAGTCTAGTAGAATGATCTTCCAGTCGTGTTCCCCTCAGCATGATCCTTGAGCCCCTAGATCGAGAAACTCTCGAGACCATCATTGACATGTCCATTGACGAGATGTTAAGGAAATCTAGACAACATAAAGACCCTAGCCCTTACCAGTGGCATAGTCGGCATCATCACAATTAGCAGTCTAATGCACTTGACCTCCTTAGTGAATGGGGAAGAGACGAGCTGCTATTGAATGATAGTGGAGGAGACTGATTGGTTGGTCTCCTCTACTTGTGGTCGACTCAATGGTATTCTTGTGGAGCATATTTGTCGGTTGTGCTGCCATGGGGTACGGTCTCTCAATTTTCTCCCTCTTGTAGACAAAAACTCATTGCCGACCGTAGCATTCATTGCCTGAGTGCAGATCAGCTTCACGTGCTTAGCTGAACTCTATCACCGTCATGAACCTCAACCTCGCCTCGGTCACTCAGTTAGTCCTCTGCTGGCACCATGTGCTGCCTGTCGTGCCCCCTCCTTTCTGTATAGGGAGTCTTGCGTCATTTCCTCTACCCACTGATCTAAGAACTTTCCCCAGCTTGATGGGACTAGATTGACGCCTTCTATGGTTTTGTTTCCTCTTTCATAACTAGGAGGGGTTGGTCTTTCTCTCTTAGCTGAGCCTTCAAGCGCTCAACATAAGACTGACTGTGAACATAGGAGGGTGAGGGAATAGATTCTTTTGATCCACCCCTGATCAGCATCTTCATAACCCGACTTGGGTCTACTTGATCGTCTTGAGTGAGTTGTCGTCACCATTGTATTCGAAGAATGATTGAGCAACTTTAATTGAAAGAGAAGTTAGAGAGGACTCCCATTGTGGTCGCCAAAATGTCGAGTTTGAATCATTGCTCTACTTCCATGGTTAAGCTCAAATGTGTTTTTCCTCGCCTAAGTTGCAAATTGACTGAACTCTAAGTTAGTGTCGACCGAATGGGTCTCCAACAGGCACCCAGATGCTTATGTTAGTCCTTATTTGAGAGAGAGGAAACCAACTAAAAGCAATAGCGAGTGTTTCGCATGTACCTAAGAATGGAGTACCTTTGCCCTATTTATAGATGAGCTTGCCAGGGCACGAATTACATAGTGCTGAAAATGTCGTGTTGTGGCCGTAAGCCGCGACGCTTCTGCCACGTGTCCCACATCCCTACGAATTAGACAATACTAAGCCATGGCTAGCAACCGTACGTCTTTCCCAATAACTACCCATAACGTGGACAACACATCTTACTTAGGTCGTGTCAAGAATTATGCCCACGACAACACGATTGAATAACGTCTCTTAGGGAATTACCCCATGAAGCCTCTTAAACACCGACTGCCCAATTTCTGGTTGTGTGCCCAACAGGACTTGAGGCATTACAAATGGACTCTTCAAACCTCACAGCCCAGTATCAAGTGGTCAACACTGAGCTCAATCCAACCCATCTCCAGCTAAGATGGGTCAAGCATGTGTGTGCGCTAAAAGCCCATCCTTGCACACATCCGACCTATTCACTTATCATGTTTCGAGGGTTTTCTTCGAATTAAGATCTTGTCACATGATCCTTCACTCAAGTTACTTATTTTGTAGATCTTGATGTGCTTATCATCCATGCACTAGTTCCATCAAACATTGGTATCCGTTTAAGCAAAATATGTTTGTCCCGAAAAGAGAAACAAGCAAACAATCTCTAAAATATCTTCAAAAAAAAATGATTCGATCATTATCCGTGTCCAATCAGCTTGATTTTTAGTGTGAACGATAAACAGGGACAAAGCCAGGAGTTTCGCTACGGAGGGGCAAATATGTATTCATTACTATTTGAACTTTTTTTCTAAAATATTTAGTATAGACGAACCTGTATACTTCATAGAAAATTATTTTTTTCTATATAATAGAGGATTATTTTTTCTAACAGGAGCGACCGCTCCTACTGTCCTCCCCCTAGCTACATCCCTGACGATAAACACATCCAAACTTTTGAAATGAACTGCTCCTGTCATTGAATAAAATCTTGGTGAGTTATATAAGGTACCACATAAAAAATCATCACACAAAAGGATCACGATATGATTTTCCTACCCGTGAAATCCTTTACACGATAGATAAGACTATTTTTTGCCGTGAACTCCACAAACATGCTTTCGTTTGAATCTAATTGTATACTATTTTTGGGGTCCATCTCCTTTTGGGTCTTAGCAACCTGGAAAGTACGTTCAAGCATTATCATTAATCTATGTAAAATTGGTCATTTTCAAGCCTGATAATTTTGACTACAGATTCAACTTTATTTGTCTGTTTTTTAGTTGCCAATAATGCTCCAGCCTTGAACATGAAAATTTATTCAGTGTCCTTCGGGTACTATCACACCACACATTCACGTGGGATTTATATATATAAATTTCACATGAATCTATAATATTTGAGAGTTTGAAAATACTGTCATGTAGTGTCCTAAGAATACTTAATTGTGCCTAAAGGTGCTTTAGAAGTTTAAACCTTGAATTTGTGAAGTAAGTTATAGTGTGAAATGAAACTAAAGGGAAAAAGGGGAAATAAAATCTCACAGAGTTCAATGAACTTAAGTGGAAATCACTCTTAACTCTTGAACAATGTTACAAGTCTAGAGTTTGAGTGTGGGATGTCGAGTTTCGATATATACCAACATATTGACTTTGCGTAAATCTCATAAGTATAATTCGGGTGTCAGTATAGACACACCTATTTTAATTAATTTTATTGCTTAATTTAGTCCGAATGAATTTCTGATCGTCATAATAAAATGTAAACACGTTCTTTCACTGATTCTAGCTTCAAGAATTGAATTTTCCTGCTCTATAACCACTTTCAAGCCTTTTTATTTTTATTACATAAGGAAATCTCAAAATTATTTTATAGTTTGTTTTCAGGCCCAAGCTCAAACAACCAGAAAGTCTAACTTTTAGAAACTTATGGGCCGATTGGATGAGGGATTATTTTTAGGGGGATAAGTTATTAAGGGGGTATAAGATAAGAAGGGGTATTATTTTTAAAGGGTTGTCCCACATTGATGTGATGTTTATAGAGGGGGTGATAAAAAGTAGATAGTTTGGATGAAGTATTAAAAAAGGGGGATAAAATAATACTTGATTTGGATGGAGGATAAAATAGGGGGATAAGGTTATTTTGTAGGTGTAATAAGGGAGAGGGGGTA
>JABCMJ010062935.1:0-21928 GCA_014822125.1 Arbutus unedo
GAGAGAGAGAGAGAGAAAGAGAGAGAGAGAGAGTATGATGCATACATTAGTATATAATAATACCATCATCCGTGGCACACGCAGTGCGCATGCAAGCTGGCCAATCTCAAGCTACCATTCACGTAGCATCCGTGGCACACATGATGTGAATGCAAACTAACCAATCGACATCTCATCTCACATCGAAAGTCTACATGAGTGATCTTCGATATATAATGAATCATGTATACTACTACTAATAACTTGGATTTAAAAATTTTGGGCCACGTAATTAAGCTTCGACGAGTTATTGGGCTAGTGGTATACATGGGGCGTTACAAATGATATTAGAGCGACCTGTGTACATGATCGAGTATGGTGTCGAGACTTTATTTGGTCACTAGGGAATATACCTAGGGTGAGGCCGTGGTGACTCTAGTGTTCAAATCCTTACGATGGTATAAGATCTTAAAGGTGAAGAGATTGTAATATCTAGTCCCACATCGAAAGTCTACATATCTGATCTTGGATATATAATAAACCATGTATACTACTACTAATAATTTGAGTTTAAACATTTTAGGCTATGTGCTTAAGATCCGACAAGTTATTGGGCGAGTTTAAACATTTTAGATCACGTGATTAAAATCCAACAAGTTATTGGCCCAGTGATATACATGAGGCATTACACTCAAATTGGTAAGGCTAGCATTAAACACAATTCATTTCCAAAACACATTCGAATGAACTATAAACTTGTGATCTATTTGTTTAGATAGAAAATTTTCTTACAAAAAACATAACAGTAAGAATTTGAGAGGTAGAGAGAATTAGATTTAGAGTACAGAACCTGCGAATTTTCTTGATGGTATAGATGCTATAAATTAGAGAGAATTAGAGTTGGAGTATTGTACGTTCAGACTTGTTGGAATCAAGGTGCCTAAGATTTTGCAATGTTTTTTATGTTATTTGAACGGAAGAAACAAGGTGTGTAGATGTATTCTCCAAGAAAAATTTGAATGCTTCACAGGAGCAGTTACACCCCTTTTGAGTAGTTTTATTTAGAACATTTTTTTTATGTAAATTTTTCTACAGTTATTAGGATGAAAGAAGGTTTTTAATGGATTTTTCTATAAAGTGAAAGTGTGAGCTAGTTTCAAGGATTATTCACACCAAAAGGGATTTTCCCTTTATTGTATTATAGACATTGACACGTATAAATATAAATGTGTTATACACACATGATGTGCACGTGTTAAGACACAAACTCAAAATTATAACATGCTAATCATGATAACCAAATAATTTTGGAAATTGCAAAAAGAAGATTTGTTATCCGAACAAAAATTTCGGAGCTTTACATCCCTTAACATTTGGACCTTTCGTCCGATAAATACGTCAAGAATTTGGGTCAATGTGGCCTGGTGAAAGGTTTAATAACCAAAAAATACTCACAGGGCGAGAGAAGGGTAGCCTAAGCCCACCTTCGAAGGTGGCCCTATATAAAAAAACCTCCTTTGAACGAGGCGATCATGCCCTCTCACTAGGCAAAGGAACTCAGAGGATGACTCCTTTCGGAATTTGGTATCTGGCCCTCATCATTTTAGCTCAACCTGAATTACGGCCACATAGATGTTTTCGGCCTCATAAACGTTTTTTGGAACTACTGTGCTTGTAGGTATGGGTGTAAAAGCAAGGGCATGATTCAAAGAAGAGGCTCCAACCTTAGAGGAAATGGGGCACTAGTTGGGCCACCTTAGGCTCGGAGCCGAAAAGGGCTTGGCCAAATCATGATGTCCAGGAATGGCAACTAACAAAAAAGCAAAAACAGAGGAAGAAGCCACAATCATGGCCTAGACCTATGGGGTTTGTGGCAAACCCAAACTTTGGGGGGGCAAAATGAAGGCTAATAACAAGGAGAAGTCAGAGGACGTACCTAGGAAAAAGGGCATCTAAGAAGCAGCAACGGAGTTGAAGGATGGGGGAAGTTTGCCAGAAAAGGCAACTCTCCGATGGCCGAGACGAAATCTCTGGTTCTTCAAAAAGTAAATGGAAAATGTGGAAGATGGAAGGCTAAAATCCTTCCCCACCCTCCATTTCCTTAGCACGACCAAGGGCCGGATGAGTTCCATGTGGGCCACAACGCACCCCTATCACTCGCATTTCATGTGCAATGAGCAAAATGAGAATAAAGCAACTGTCGTCCAAATTTAGAATACATTCCCTCATCCTCTTTCCTTTCATACTTGGGAATAGGGAAGTAGCTGATGAGTATAGGGCTGAAGGTAGATAGTGCCTGATCTCCTCAGAAAGTGTTGACCAAGAAACCTATACTAGGAAAATAACAAATATGGCAATATGAATAAATTGCAATATATCCTATATTATTCTAACAAGTAGCAATAAATAATGATAATCATAGTAGTTTGCAGGAACCACGACAGGCTTGCAAAAAATGATGTATAATGACATTGACACCAACAGTTTATACACGAAGATTCACATGCCTCCATCTTCAGTCCTATATGATCCTATAGTATCACTACATAATCAAAGGTAATAAAACAGGAAATAGGAATTCAATGTAATTATATCAAAGTACAGAGACTTGATAACTGTACCAAGTAGTGTCAAGAAAAGTCGACTATGATGTCCACAAGTCATGCATTGCATTCAACTGACCTAGTTCTTTAGACTTCAAAGACATCTTATAAAGCTCCTTGAGCTTTCCCACATCTGAAGACCTACCGGATAGACTTTGCTGATGACTGAGAAGGGATTTATTTGTACTTGACGGAAGTGTCATTGCCAACATCCTCTTCAAAAGCATCTGCAGCTGACTCCAAAATTTCCCATAGACCTCAGAATCTTCACTTCTAACAGAATTTGAAACCGTTACTTCAGAAATATGCCGCCCATCAAGGAGAAGAGTAAGAGCTGATTCCAACATCTGGAGCATAAGAAAACTCTAGTAATTTGGACTTCAAAAACAAAAGAACAAAAGCAGCAAAACAAATTTTGATTACTACTACCTAGGATGTGCCCATGCTATCAAGAACATATATCTAAGCTTATTTGGATCGCCAAATAAGTATTTTTTGTCAAACTGACATTTTCAGTTAAAATCTGCCCCAGTATGGCTCGTTACTTTTTTTACTATCTCAGCACTCCAAGTCTAAAGGCACACCACTCATGCATTAAGATGATTTCACGTAGTTGCAGCAAGACCATTCTCACTCTTTCGGCCAGAAGAACAGCAGGAAGTAGGCCTCTGGCTTTGAATCCCTTACAAACTAATGGATGTTAAAACTCAAATCATACATTTTGTTTATCCATAGTATGATATGTATGTCTCTATTCGTAAATGGTACTATTTGAACTTTAAGAGTCAATTGTGGGTCTCCGGAAGTCATATGCCACAAGAAACCGCAGGCGAAACTTCTCTCTCTTAGCGATCAAGGTCACCACAGCACCCAACATCCGTTGAGCTTGTTCATCTGCCATTAGAAATGAGTTCACCTAGGTCCTAAACATTCATAGCTCCACGAGCTCATTACAACTATGGCAAATCCCTCAACATACAACACCCTAGGTCAGAGCAAGGCCTAGGGATCTCGCTTGGTACCTTATAAGGTATGTGGCAGGAGGCTAGAGCAAGGAGAGTTGTCAAGGGCCATCCTCCATGAGGATAGCTCCATCTTGACTGGTCATAGAGAGAGAGTGGGCCTTGACTGCTGGACATCTGGAAAGATATATCACAATCACCTTCCGACACTGAAGAGCCCATATCACACCTACAACCTGTCCCACGATACAGGCCTCCACAATTCTCAGACCAAAAGTGAACCCGTATTCTGGCCATCTTAGTTCATACCCAGGACCAAGTAACCATCACTTTCTTTAACCCATACCAATTAACAATCATGTAAGCTTTCAAGAGTAAGCAACAAACCGGTGAGCATAAAAGGTTTTGCCTAGAAATTTGGAAAGAAGTTTTGAATCGAACCAAATTCGCAACATCCTAAATTGAAAGCTGAAAGCAAGAAAAAAGTTCCTCTAAAGACCAAACCCTGATAATAAAACAAATTAAAAGGGGTCCAAGTTTGAAGTGGAAATAATGAAACCTTTAAGAGTGTGCATGTAATTTACTAACGACTAAACCAGCACAGCAACCCCAAAAGCAGGCTACATAACTCCGGCTCTCTATGTAAATTTTTCTCAATTTGTTCCTTTCAGTATTTAGATTGTTGTCAATGTAACCTTAATTCTCAAACCGAAAATAAACTCATTCAGGCCATCTGAACTCGTGCCCAAGACTCAACAACCATCACTTTCTTTAACGTATACCAAAAGAACGTAATATCAGCTTTCAAGTGTAACACATTGGTGACATGATAAATTCCGTCTAGAAATTGGATAAAAAAAATTAATTGAACCAAATTACAAAAATCATAAATAGCAAGATGAAACCAAGCAAAAAGTTCAGGGTTTCCCCACCTATCGTGCTAATAAGAAAAACATCAAATTAAACGGGGGGCAAAATGTCGTTTAAAGTGGAAAATAATAAACCCATAAGGGAAAAACTGCAATTAACCCACCACCAAAGCAGCACAACAACGCCATAAGCAGACTTAACAACTCTGGCTAGTAAGTACGTACAGTATTCTAGATGAGTATAATGCAAAGTTAGTGTTTGATGATGACCAAATAAAAGTAGAAAGAAGAGGAGCGCAAATGGCGGAGATGCTCTATAGAATAATTTATTGCACCATACCGCTCATATCAATCTCAATAGCTCACACAAGTAATTATGTAGATGTTCTGATGGGGGGAATATCCATGACGCTGTGAATCTTCAGTTTCAGTAGTTCACATCTCAATCACGTTAGTGTAGCTTCGTTGGATTTCACCCACTTTTGTTTTCTGGTTATACCGAAAAGCCAAAGCATAGGGAGAAACATTGAAGATGAACCCCAAAAACCATTCATCAGTGCCATCTTATGGATCCTAACTCCTAAGCTAATAGTAACAATTAGCTTGAAGTATGTCAACCTAAAAGAGAGTAAAATTCACGTAGGGTGCACTTGTAACAGACAGATCGACCATCACGACTCAGAATTATTTCTTCAAGTTCAATTGACTACACGCATATATAGGAGAACCCGACAAGATCAACCGTTTCTACCCCTGATATGGAAAGATTAAGAAAAGTGATATAGGTTACATAAGGAGATTCAGCCGAAGATTTTAAACCCGTCACACAAATTAATCTAAACCCACCCATGTCGGAATTTGGCATTCTTACTCTCCCAATCTCGTGATGCTCCAAACATCAATTGATCACCGTACCACGAGCCCAGACAGGTTCCATATAGATGAGGCTATGACATACTAGACACTTTCATTTCAAAGACCCCTTCTCACAAGTTTAAGCCTATTATTCGGGTTAACAATATGAGAGCTGCAAGGCCTTGGATCTTACAATTGCGAAGATCACTTCTCACAAGTTGACGCCTATTAAACGAGTTAACTATATGAGATCTGCAAGGCCTTGGATCTTATAACCAATTGGCCTATGTTACTTTTAAATCTTTAAAATTCTAAAAGTTTTAGAATTCTATATTGGGTTGCCTGTAGTCTATCATGGACGTTTCTAAAACTCACATGGACACTTCGAAGATGAAATTAGTAAATATCAAGTATCCATCGCATAGAGAAGTTTCAGTATGTTAGGGACAGGAACAAGGCCAAGAGTATATTGCGTTTGACATCCTAAACTTTCCATAGCAATAAAGATGCAGAGAAACAATACAAAGGAATAAAATGGATCTCTGCAAAGATAAGTAAGTAGGAGAAGATTTATTATAGAATGCTATCAGTATGATAGAACATCGAATTTCACACACAGCAAACTAAAAGGAAATAATTAGTAAGCAGCCATTGAGAGAAGGTATACCGTATTTGAGTGAAAATAACCTGAGAGGCTCAATGAAAGAGCAGATCTTTCTACTAATATAGTCAGATACATCACAGCATGTATCTCCGGCCTGTAGAAGTCCATGGATTTTTGCCAGTTCCTCTCAGCCAAAGAAGCATACTGCTTCACCCTTTGGAGAACACTGTTTTCACCTCTAGACAGATTGCTTTTCTTCTGGTCTGAGTCCAAGAACTTCAAACAGCAATCCTTTTGGTAACAAGCAAGCTGAAAATATGCATAAGCAGCCTCCTGTTTACGTAATTCACCTAGTGACTCATAGACAGATAGCGCCTCCCTAATGGCATCATTGGCTGAAATCTCGTGCTTTCTAAATTCTTTCTTAACTCTTCTGACACCAGGACCCACAAAAGTTTCCAAAGCTCCATTTTCATATACTTCTGCAGTTGTATCCTCTCTTGCCAAAAGCATGCCAAGTCTTAGATATGTATGAGCAAACTGTGTATATACTTCATTCTTCAAGCTGCTTGACACAGGATCTGCTTCTTCCAAAATGGCATTAAGTTCCAGTTTCGCTGCCCCATAATACCAAAGTGATTCCCTGTATTCCAGTTTTGTAGTCTCAAGTGCTTGATTGTACGCTTTGCGGAAGATACCATGTTTTCTGAGAGCTTGTATCCTTGATACTGTTTCCTCGGCCAATGCTCGCCTACCATGGCCAAGGTTACAGTAAATTAATATAATGTTAGTATGATCAGAGACTTCTCTGAATGAGGTAATGGCATCTGAAAATGCAAGTTCAGCTTTGTCCAACTCTTTTCTTTCAAGTCTCTTTCTGCCCATTTCATTGCAAACCCATCCTTTCTTTTTCAGAATAGACCGTATTTCCACTGAACTACGAGGATCCCTGCCCAGTGCTTTTCTGGCTTCCTCATAGCAACTTAGAGCAACTGACAGATTGTATTCCACATCACCAATTACAGGATCCACAAGATATTTGAATATCCCACCATTTTTCACATCAGATGTTTCAGTTGAAGCTGTTTGAGTTTCATCAACTCTTTTGGTGTTGCCAAGCACATCTGCCATTGAAGTAGAAGCTTCTTGTATAACATCCCCATTTATACTGTGTTTCAGAACTCCACTTTCAGAACTCTTTCCACTTACTACTTTATGAGCAATATGATCATCTTCGGGGATTCCAGAAAGTGAGTACGGGCTGTTCTTAACATTAGTTCTTTTACTCTGCTTTCTGCCATATGATAATGAACGCATGTCACCTCTACTACTGCTTGCACTGCTCCCACTGCTGGCCCTATCGCTCTGACAGCTACAGTTTACCAACAAACAGGAAGTGCAGTTCTGGTTTAACTGTCCCAACTTTTTCTTTAGCCTTTTGACCTCCTTTAAAACTTCAGACGACATTCTTAATTCTCTCGTTAAAGATTTTCCCTCTGCATCTAAATTGACCTCCTTACCCTTTATCATGTGGAAATCAACATACACATCACCAACGAGTGTCCATGCCTTAGCCCAGAAGAGGTAAGTTGAAGAGAAACGCTCAGAGGTAAGAAAATCATCACTAGAATCAGAGATCACTTTTTCTGGATCACCTACAACAGGACCCGTCTTACCTCTTCTATTGATCTCCAAATGCTGTGGCAAGCCACAAACCATTGATGAAATAAACCTAGTCTCTTCAAGATACTGTGGCACAGAACCATAAACCAATGATGCTAATTCCACAACTTTCAAAGCCTGATGCAATTGACAATTATCTTTATAAGCTTGACCAAGGGCCAAATATGATTCTCCAAGCAAAAGAACAAGTTTCCACAGTTTATCGTCCAGTTTCGATTTTGGAAGCCACTCCCTAATGTCGCACACTTCAATACAGTCAATATCACCACATGCACAAACAGAGAAATCAATGGACCCAGGCAAACTATCCTGAGGTCCATCTGATTCAATGCTTTGTAGTTGGCGTTTCCATCTAAGTGCCTTAATAGCTTGAGAAACATGATGAATTGCAGTTAACTTTGAGGAGATTGGATCAACAACAGTTTGAACCAGATGATCCGGAGATAAAGGCATATCACAAACTTCAGAGTTCTTATCCTCTAAAATTGGCTTAGCTCCAGGGTCTCCAAGTTCCACCTCACCTGATGCAATTAATTTGCTGGAACCAGACATATCTTCCTCAAAGATCACTTTCAAAGACGCTTCTGGTTGTGAATCTTGACAAGTTTCCCTGTCTTTACTAGTTTCATCTTCTGCCAGTGGAGCGTAGACCATGTCACGGACAATAGATTCAGAACTGCTATTGAAAAAGTCAAATGATTCTTCTTCAGCATGAGAAACAGTAACTCCAGAATCTACAGGAAGCGCTTCATGTGTTAATTCCAATTCCTCGTCATAAGTTAGAAGAAACCTAGCAAATTGCTCATGAGCAATTGCACGAACAACCTGTTCAGCGTCATAATGGATAATTAGTCCAATTTGGTTCCTAAAATAGTCCAGTATGCAATATACAAGGATATTCAGAAAACAACACATACGAGATGAGCCGGTTCATCCAGTAAATCGAGACATTTTTTGAAGAACCTTGCACACCTGGCCCTGTTATTAGGAGACTGGAAGAATATGATCAATGTTAGTAAGAGATAAAAAAGAAAACACTTAGATAGCTTTAGGCTTGGTGAAAGATAATTTCATTTCCTTAGTGTACATTTTCTTGTTATTATTTTTTAGAAATGACATTACATTCCAGCTTCATTCCAATCAACCAAACACTCCCTTAGTGTGATGAAGACAATAAGTATTTCTCACCATTGAAAGTGAAAGCCTGTGAGCAATACGGTACAGTAGAGTTCCCAAGGAGAGCAAGGAATCAGTTCTCCTATTATGCAGTAGAGACGGCAGGGAGGTTGAGCTATCATCACAATCAGTGGAGGAATGGGTCTTGGGAATGACAGACAAATCAAAAAGTTGAATGGCATCTTCTCCAGCACTTTTGTATAGCTGTGAATTGTATGTCGGAGAATGAAGTATTACAAAAACAAATATATGAAGAAACTACAAAATGGGCGTTTCCCTCAGAAAGAGAATGAATTACCCAATAAGCACCAGGATCTTGCTTGCAGTTTTCCTGAAGAAACCTCAAAACAGAAAGGCCATTTTGTTGGACAACGTGAGGATAAAAAGCAGGGGTCCCATCCTCAGAGACACCCTTCAAAAGAAATATGTCATCTGTCTTTAAAAGCTCATAACCCTGAACGACACCACCCTGATGATAACAAATGGCTAATTCTGGCACACTAGCCATGACATTATCAAGCCATGCTTCAAGCCAAGTCAACGGAGTAACCTGTAAAAATGGGGAGTGAAAAAAAATGAATAAAATTTCTTTACTATATTTTATAACATTTAGTATCATTTCCTCCCGGGGTTGGGTTCAAGTCAAGTGATCTGAATACTTGCCACTCACCTGTCGTGATACATCCCATAAATGCAAGCTCACAGCAGCATATTTCTCGTTGCTGAATAAAAGCAAGTCACTTCCCAAGACCATGCGAAAGTTGTGAAATTGCCAACACAAAACCCTTAAAAACCCTTCATTACCAACTCTTCTGTACTTGTCAGCCTCTTGCATTGAGCATCTAGACTTCTTCTCTTCAACTTGATCAGAAGCCTTTTTTACAGCATGACAACCTTTGTTTTTCTTATAATTCTTACTTCCCCAGAAGATGCTATCTGTTTTGACCTGCGGGCACTCTGGACTAAATAATTCCTCCTGAGCAATGTCATCACTTTGCCCAAAGGACTGGGACCCACGTCCTTGCACAGGATGTTTAACAGATTCAAATGATGCATCCCTAGACTCAAATTGACCAGGTGGACAATCACAGGCCTCCATTCTAACTGAATGCATAGCGAAATTCAAAAACAAAGATTGATCTGCACATTTTGACTGGCTATTATGTCTTCTAACCATTTTTTCTCCCTCCTCAACATCAGGCCTGTGTCACAAATTTTCAAACTTGTAAGGGATAAGTGAAGATCATAAATGATTAAAAACACAAAAACTTACCCAGCATTCAGAACTAGAGTCTGTCCAATACGATGAACTGCAATTGACAATCGAGCCTTGGAATACGGTATCTTGAAGATTTGTTTCAGAATGTCAGCTGGAGCAATAACATCGATCTCATCTCCATACTCCACAAAGCCAGATACAGCAAGGGCTTCACCTTTCTTGATAAGATTTGATGTCATAGCACTACTTTCCCAAGGTAAATCTGCACTTATTGTATCTGAAAAGTGTGACCATTCAGTAACTGTTACTTTGTTTGAGATATGAAACTCCTAAATTACTTTGTTGAATCTAAAACATAATGTACAATCCTTGAACGAATGGAAAGCTTCTTATCAGGGAAAGCATCTTCTATTTCACAAAAATTGCGGGTAATATATCTCGTGTAAGTACCAGCAAATCCAAACTGACTAAGACAAGTTTCAAGTTATAAGGATAAACATAAGATTCTCAACATATCAAAAGATACCAAACCTTCAAACATCTAGACATTTCCAACCCCAGAACACAACAAATATTCTAGTCCTTTGTCTCTGCAACTAGTTCCATGCATCCCTGAACCATATTGGATCAAGACCTGCTAAACTTTATAGGTATAGTTATTGGCAGAACCAAATTACTCTTTAAAATCAAGAAAAAGTTCTAAGATATCCTTTCTTCCATTAGGAAAGTACAGAAGAAAAACGTGAATCTATTGGTAATAGAATACCAACACATCCAAACTGATCAAGATATGTTTTAGTGCCAATGATAAACGCACTGGATTCCCAACATATTGGGAAATACCAGTCCTTCAAAAATCTAAACATTTCCAAACCCAGATCACAACAAAAATTCTAGTCCCTCGTACGAGCAAATAGTTCCATGCACCCCTGAACCATATTAGACCAAGACCTGCTACATTTTACTAGTTAGTAATTGGCAGAACCAAATTTCTCTTCTTAGATTCTGGAAAGAAATCTAGGAGATCCTTTCTTCAATTAGGAAAGTACATGAGCAAAACACAAACCTATGGTAATGGAAAACAAAAATGAGTCTTCCAATGTATCATTTTAGATCTCAATTGTCACCTACCGAATACCATTTTTGTTAATGCTACGGTACATGACCGTACAGCATAATTTTTGGTGCTGTTTAAGATTTACTGGTATGGATAGTGCATATGGATTAAAGTAACTTATGCTAATCCATTAAAAGAGGTAAAACAGATATAACTGATGAAGGGTGACGAGCAAAAAGTGTTATTTATTGTACCCTTAAATATTGCACAATTTCAACAGTCAAGACTATAGCCTCAAAAGGCAGCTAGGCCAACTGCAACATGTAAAGAAAAGGAAAAAATCTTCATGGAATACATTGAAATAGCATTCCACCAATTTACACACATATGCAGCACAAATATGCAAATAGCACGAAGATAGAAGATGATGGCTGTCGTATTGACAATGAGGAGTCTGGACAACAACTTGGAGATTGCTCCACCAGGTGAGGTATTTGCTGACGTGGGAACAAGGGGACAACCACCATCAATGTCTGTGCTGCATCTTCCTCTAAGAAGGCAGCTTCCCCTTTCTATTCCCTTGCTGACACTACATATCTAGAACTATTGCTTGGCATATAGAGAGGTGTATATTCTTGGTATGCCAGACGTAGGATGGAATAGGACGGAAAGTTATCCAAGATGGAACGACACCAATTTTCACTCAAACAGTGCATTGACCAGTACAGCTGGCACAATATGGGATTAACAAGCTTGCATTGAAATCTTTGAATCCTAGCAAAGGGACTAAAACTAAAGCTACTAAATCAAAACTATACCAGACACCCTTAGTTAAATAACTTTATTCTAGATTTTCGATAGCTATCTCATTACTCAAGACGGTTGATAAGGAACACTTTGCCCACTACATGCGTCTTTAAGGTGTCCAATCCCATTTGTAAGCCTTACTAGCAAAAGGCCTCAACTGTAGGGACCGTCCCCTTCTCATAATTTATTTTCAATTGTTCGACTATTCCAAACAACTGAGTATTTAGTGGCATTATTGTAAAAAGTTAGGGACCTTATTTGAGAATTGAAGGAACTTTGGGAGTTATAGTGTAATTTGGTTATTTTTAAGTATATAATCAGAATTATAACCTTATTGTGCTATTCTGACAAAAACCTGGCGTACGAAACCCTAGAGTACCTCTCCATATTCCTCGCGAGTGTTAGATCAAGTACGAGCGTCCCTTTTTTGGATTCTTGAAGAACACGAAAAAGGAGCATTAATCCGAGTGTCAAAAGCTTTGAATAGAACCGGGTGTTGGTGTGTTCGCAAACGAATAGGACGGAATGTAACGTGCTAGGGTTTGAGGGAATCGTCGTATCGAGGTAGAATTCTAGTTAAACTTTAGTTTAAAGTAGTTTAATACGTTGCAGTATTGTATTTTGGTGGATATTGATGGATTATGTGGTGTTTGTTTCGTGAAAGTAGGGTTTGGTTCGTAATCTCATGCATTTAGAATGTTTCTCGAAAAATTATGTTCTACTAGTAGAAGGTCTATGTCAACTGGTAGAACTAGTTTTGAGAGAGACTTCCAGAATCAGTTTCAACCGATAGAGGTTATTTTCAACCGGTTGAAGTTGTTTCATAATATAATCCAGTAGCGATTCCAACTGGTTGAGGGTATGTTTCGACTGATAGAGCTTGTTTTCAAAATTATTTTAGTGTTAATTTCACCCGGTAGAACAAGTTTTGAACTCTTATTCTAAAAACATATTGAACCGGTTGAATACTGTTCAAGCTTATTTTCGCTAAAAATTGACTACGTTGGGAATATATTGGAGGTAGCCGCTGTGAGTTGGTTCTGGAAGGACATTGTTGCATGTGTACGATCGTGTGGTGACAGTTTGGGTCCATATACATAGTCATGATCAAGTTGTGATTACCTGCCTGTGTGATTCCGTCGGTGCAAGTCCATAAAATATGACTATTGTCTATGTGAGCAAGTGGAAAAAGCATCGGATACACTTCAAATAGTAACGATGATCTAACGGATTTCACTGGTAGTTTATCAATTTACTGATAAGGCGGCCCAATGGTGGAAAACCATTAAGGCTGGTTATGAGGTGGAAGGCATGAACTTCCTTGATTGCTATTTTGGGGAGATGATGAAGGACTCGCTCAAACAGAAGTTCCACGATCTCAAGCAGGGGAAATATGTTAGTCAAAGTACCAAAACAAGTTCACATCACAGTTTCGCTTTGCTACTGAGACGACAGTGATGTGAACTTAAGGTGCAAAAGATTACGAGGAGAAGGGTCTTAGGCCAATCATCTAGGAGAAGGTAAACTACTCAAGGTTCGGGATTACGAGGAGTTGGTGGAGCAGGCAACGATTGTGGAGGCTTATAAGCATGAGAAGGACAAGGCTATCAACAAAGCTGTGTCTATGGGCAAGAAGTCATGGGAAGAGACAAAGGGATGGTAATTCACAGTTCTGAGGGTACCAGCAACAGACTGTTTCGGCACTATCAATTGTTTCAACAAGAGGAATGCATAAGGGGAGCTGGTATTTTCAAGTGTGGGCAACCTGGCCCCGAAAGGGTGAAGTGCCGACAGGGGACACCACCACCTGAGACGGTCACTTCCACAGTTCAACCACTTATTTGTTACAGTTGTGGTCAAGAGGGATACATGCAGCAATATCTCCCACATAGATAAGATAGTGCTGATTAGGAGCGTTCAGTGCAGGCTCGACTTGCGCAGTCGACTTCTGTTCGGCACAGTTCAGCACTTGTGGAGCAAGCAAGGGTAGCTCAGCTAGCCTCCTCTACTTAGTCAATTCAGCAGATGCAAGGGACCAGTAGGTTAAGGCCGAGCATAAAAAATCGATCGAATTATTGCAGCCCTTACATGAGGTAGAGTGGAAGTGGGAGCATGTGACGATGGATTTTGTGATGGGATTTCCTAGATCACCATTGAGTCATTATGCAATATGGGTGATTGTTGATCGACTAACCAGACCGCACATTTTCTCCCTATCTGCTTGGCAGATATGGAGATCCCTACTTCATAGGATGCTTGTGTCTCATGTCGAATTGAGACCCCAGGTTCACAACGCGATTTTGGTAGGGCCTTCAGAAGGCGCTTGGTACGGACTTATGTATGAGTACTACTTTCCATCCGCAGACAAACAGACAGTCACAGTGTACCATTCGGGTTTTGTAGGACATGCTACGGGCTTGTATCCTTGATTTTTGCGGATCATGAGAGGATTATTTACCACTAGCGAAGTTTGCATATAATAACAACTACCAGTCGAGTCTTGAGATGGACCCTTATGAGGCTCTTTATGTCAGACCTTGTAGGTCATCTATGTGTTAGGCTGAGGTGGGAGGTGCAGTACTGGGACTAGATTTGGTGCGAGAAACTACGGAAAAGATTGTCAACATATGACAATGACTCCTTACCACACAAAGACGCCTAAAGAGTTATGCTTACCGCAAAAGACAACCCTTGACCTTTGAGACGGATAACCATGTGTTTCTGAAAGTCACTTCTCGAAAAGGGTTGACGAGGTTTGGTCGCAGTGGGAAGCTATTGCTGCGGGTTGTTGGACCATTTAAAATCCTTGAATGAATTGGAGAAGTGGTGTATCAGTTTTCTCGTCGCCGTGACTGTCGAAAAATTCATGATGTGTTTCATGTATCAATGACACGCAAGAATGAGCCCCACTCATTGCATGTGTTGGATTGGACCAAGCTGGATGTCGAGGATGAAATATCATACAAGTGTCAGGTGAAGATAGAGGATATTCGGGAATAGGTCTTGTGTGAGAAGACGATTCCGTTGGCCAAGGTTTTGTGGCGTCATCACAGAGTCGAGGAAACCAGTTGGGAACAAGAATCAGAACTTCGTTCCAAATATTCAGAATTGTTTATTTCTTGTGTTTATGAATTTCAGGAATGAAATTCTTTAAGAAGGCGAAGTCGTGGGGACCATCCCAGTCTTGTAATTTATTTTTTATTATCCCGACCAATTAAGGATTTGGGGGCATTATTATAATTTTTGAGTAGTTAGAGATCTAATTTAAAAATTGAAGGAACTTTGGGGTTATAGTGTAATTTGGTCACTTTTAGTATATAATCAAAACTACAACCTTATTGTGTTATTCGACAAAAACCTAACGTACAAAACCCTAGAGTTCCTTCCCATATTCCTCGCGAGTGTTAGATCAAGTACCAACGTCCCTTTTCTGGATTCTCGAAGAACGCGAGGAAGGAGCATTCAATCTGGATGTCAAAAGCTTTGATTAGAACCCCATGTTGGTGTGTTTGCAGACCAATTGGATGGATCACAACATTGTAGGGATTGAGGGAATCATCCTATCAAGGTAGGATTCTTGTTGAAGTTTAGATTAAAGTTGTATAATATGTTGCAGTATCGTATTTTTGTGGCTATTGATGTATTATGTGGTGTTCGTTACGTGAAAGTATGGTTTGGTTCGTAATCGGACGCATTCATCATATTTCACAAAAAAATTTGTTCTATCATTAAAAGGTCTATGTCAACTGATATAACCAATTTTGAGAAAAAGTTTCAAAATCAGTTCCAACCGGCCGGTTGAAGCTCTTTTCACAAAAATATTCCAATAGCGATTTCAACCGATTGAGGGTATGTTTCGACTGGTCGAGCTTGTTTTCAAAATTATTGCATTGTTTATTTCAACATGTAGAAGCAAGCTTCAACCGGTATAACAAGTTTTGACTCTTATTCCATAAACATTTTGAACCAGTTGAAAAAGTATTCTACTAGTAGGAAGACCCATTTTTGCTAACATTTCGCAAAGTTAGGAATATTTTGGAGGTAAACGTTGTGAGATGGTTATTTTGCATGTGCATGGTCGTGTGGTGATGGTTTGGGTCTATATGCATGGTCATGGTCAAATTATGATTACCGTGGACAAGTATTTGTGTGATTTTGTCGGTGCACGTCCGTAAAATATGGTTGGCATCTGTGTGATTCTATCGGTGCAAGTCCATAAAACCTCCGGTAAGGTACCTTGGCTGTGGGTAGGTCCTTCGTGAAAGTCCATAAATCTAACGAAGGGTCCGGATGTGAGTATTCCTACGGATGGGTGCTCGTAAATATTGAACACGTGAATGAGCTGGTCTTGGGTTCCCGCATAGGTTGCATTGATTGCCAGTTGTGGCAGGGCCTCATGGAATGCATGTGGTTTTCATTTGTGTAAATTTATAATCAAACTTTTGTGAAATGTATACTCCTGTACAAATTGGAAACCTATTTATTTGGTACGAGATGTGTTTAAACTTCAGTAAACTATTGTTTAACTTGTGTCCTATACAAGCTTTGGCTTACGTCGTTGCTATTAACCTTTTTCAGGGGATGCCGGATAAACAAGGGGCTAGTGCCTTGGAGGTTGTTGCTTAGTTATAAGACTTATTTACTGCCTTGTCAGACAATTGTTTGTTGGACATTTGTGGACCCAAATTTATTTGATTAAAGGTTTTATTTGAGACCTATGTAATGGATTGAGGTTGTTTTTAATGGTATTTATGTTGTTGGGGACACTTTATGGTTTATTTTCCGCACAGTTCATGTCTTTGGAGTTTGGGATGAGACATCAACCATGACCATAAATTCATCAACATCTTTCAAAACAAAATAGATAAGAAGTTCGAGGTACCACTCCACGCCAAACCACCAAAGACTACAAACGCTTAATAACCTCAAAAAAATAATTAATATCAAATCAAGCTAAAGTGAAAGTCACAATCAATTAGTGTCACCCATCTGAACCCGTTTTCTCTAATGAGCTCTGTCGAGGACATCAAGTTTCTTGATATCCAAAAAACTGAGATCCTTTTAAACTATGGCCTCCAAAGTCAATTTTAGTCTACCCCTCCCTTCAGTGCTATCATCTACGTAACCTTATCACTCACCTACCTATAGCATCAACCATTCTTGATAAACTATTCCAAACCACCTTAATTTGTTTTTCCTCAACTTACCTTCTATCAATGTTACCCCTACCATTCCGAGAAGATTTTTGTTTCTAATTTTATCTCGCAAAGTCATAAACATCCATGTCGATATTACCATTTTAGCAACACTCATCTTACTAACATGTTGCTTCTAGGTGGCCCAAAACTTCAACCATAGCTAACTTAGGAGGAATACTATCATATCTTCTTCAACTTTGCGGGTATCTTACGTTTGCGCGACGTTTTAGAAGTACTCCACCGCTTAATACATCCAACTTGTACTTCGTGTTCCACCATCCGCTATCTCACCATCCTTACTTCCTGATTTTAAAAGGTTACTTTTTTTATTACCACTAAATTTACATCCATGTACTCCATTTTGCTCCTATTAATCCTATATCCTTTCAAATCCAATGCTTCTCTCTAAATTCCCATCTAGCATTAACATCCATTGCAGTTCCATCAACTAAGACAATATCATCTGCAAACAACATACACCATGAGATGGCATCTTAAACACGTCTAGTGATTTCATCCATAACTAACATAAAAAAGTAAGGACTCATCGTGGACCCTTGGTACAATCCTACTGTAATTGTAAATTCGTGTGTCACAAACTCTCTCCAAGACCTACCATATAATGATTCTAGGCACCTTACCAAATGTTTTTTCTAGAAATCCAGCTCAACAAAAAACAATAGAACTGGTAAAGATTGTAATTCTCCAAGCTTGCAACATCATCTGAAAAGGACACTGTCATCACATGACAAAGTTGGAGAAATTAAGGTCTTGTGAAAACACCAAATTTTAGCATACTATTCAACTATAAAGCACGGACACTCCTAGGAAGGTCGTCATACATGTGTTCAACACTCGGGCACACGGTAAAATATGTATTGAACACACCACGTAACGTGTCTCATTAACTTACTGGATCTTTTAAGATGAGACACAGCAGGACACAGCTGGGACACATTTGGGACACAACAGTATTAAATCTGTAATTTTATTAATTTTATGTGCAGTAAATATGGAATATTTCCATTGTTTTGGGTTAAAAGTGTAATAAAAGTATAAAAATACACATACATGATAGAGCTGATCCTTCAATTGGAAAACCCTAAAAACTTGTCCCCTCTCTCTCTCTCCCTCTCCTTGCCCTCGTATCTCTCCCTCCCTCTCATCCCTCTCTTGTCCATAATAGAAGTCTCTCTCTCAATAGTATATGTTTTCTCTCTTTGAAGAACTGCCAAATCATATACATAGACATACGTATGCAACTGCAATCTTCGTGTGTGTGTGTGTGTGTGTATACACGCGCGCGCGCGCGCGCGCGCACACACACACACACACATGTATATACATATGTATGTTATACACATATGTATACATACATATGTATGTATATATATATATATGTGTATGCATGTATATATGCTGATATGTATGTGTAGATGAACTGTAGAAATATATACGAAGATTGCAGTTGCATACGTATGTCTGTATATATATATACATATATATATATGCTGATATATACTACATACATACATATACATATATATATATATACATATATATATATATATATACTGCATTACTATTTAGTATTATACTCATATATGTGTGTGTGTGCGCGCGCGCGCACGCACACACACACACACACACTAATATATATCTACTACTAATGTGTATTGCTGTATGTACATATATGAAAATCTATTATGCATGTATACATGTACATATATCTATCAGTATATACCACCAGATTTATATATTTATATAGGATGTCTTCTTCAACCGGTGCTGGTAGCACACCTCCACTTTCTGCTGAGAACAAGGGATTGCCACTTTGAAATTCGTAACTACATTAGAAAACTCTTCTGGAAAGGGGGAAATTTCAGATATAAGTCCAACTTTTGTGGTGATAAAAAATGGCTCTTATGGGCAAGTAATCACTTGTTGAGAATAAACGGTTAGGGGATATAGGCGTGTTTGAAGGTAACAAGTAAACATAATGCGGATTTTCATAGATTGTGAGAAGATGATGATTTGAAATGAAAAGAAAGTCAACCAAAGAAAGTTCCATTACCTCCTCCTAGCACTCTCTTATGGGCATTAGTTTCAAGTCACACAAGAAGGCTTGGGATCCATAAGGAGAAAGGGAAGCATTAGTCAAAATGATAATCCCGTTGTGAAAGCTTTTAATGTTGCGGTCCGAGATCACTTACATGGTGAGATTGCTCGAATGTCTTATTCAACGTGCATGTCTTTCAATTTAGCAAGAAATCCTCCATATGTTAGCTCATACAAGAATAAGAACATACCAAGATACTTACCACATGGCTACAACTTGTTGAGAACCACATTGCTTCAAATAGAGGCCAAATATTGAACAATTGTTAGATCCTATTAGATACAGGCACATGGAGGGATAAGGGCTTGACTAGTGCAAGTGACGATCGAATCGATTCTTTAAGAAGACCTTTAATCAATTTTCGGGCGGTCTACCTATGTTTCTTAGGGCGGTTGATTGTTTGGGAGAAACTAAGGACAAATATTTCATTTCTTCATCGATGGAGGTAATTACTGATGTGGGGCCTAAAAATGTGGTTCAAATCCTTACGACAGTGCTCCAATATTTAAGGTGGCTAGGAAAATAATTGAAGCCCAATATTCTTACATTCATTGGACGCCTTGCATAGTGCACACTCTAAATCATTCTTCGAAGAACCTATGTGCAGCAAAAAAATATGGAGAATAATTTGCTTGTTTATGATTAATGAAGTTAGATTACCGTCATTGTAGGTGATGCAATTTGAAGTGTGAAATTTCATTTTGAATCACTCGATGAGACTCGCTATTTTTCATGAGTTTTTTTTTTTTTTAAGTTACTTTCAGTTGCAAAGACTTCCACCATTGTGATGCTCAAGAGGCTTAATCTCAGCAAGCAAGGTCTCCAATCCGTGATAATTAGCAATCAATGGAATTCTCATGCACAGAAGCACGGGGCTTCTTTTGTGAGGGAGACCTTGTTGAACACGATGTGGGTGGATGAAGTGGACTGTAGTCTATCTTTTACTCCGCCTATCTATGACATGCTTAGAGAATGTGACACTGGTTAACCTACTCTTCACTTGATTTACGACATGTGGAATACTATGATTGAGAAAGTGAAGTGTGTCACTTACAAGCATGAGAAGAAACAATTGGAAGATGAAATACAAGTCTATAATGTTGTCCATAAAATACTTGTGGACATGTGGAACAAGAACAATACAACGCTTCATTGCTTGGCACTTGCACTATATCTGAGGTAATTACACAATTTGTTATTTTCATTGACTTTGTTTCTATACCATTCACCTTCTAATTATACATTTACTTTGTCATTAGGTATTAGTGACATGCTTCATGAGAATCCAAAGCGAATTCCTCTACAAAAGGATGAAAAGATTACACTTGAGAGAAAGAAATTGCATGAAAAGGTACTTTGATGATTCACTGGAGCGTACCAAAGCAAATACAAAGTATGCCAATTTCTCCAAAGAAGGCCCTTTTGCCAACATTGATTCTATATAAGGTAGATGGAACACTGATCCATTGGGGATTGTTCATGGTGCACCCGCCCTAACTCTCCAAAGTTTAGTCTTAAAGATTCCTATTCAACCTCCTTCGTGCAGTGAGAGGAATTGAAGTATATACTCCATCCATTCATTAAAAAGGAACAAAATGACAACCCAACAGGCGGCGGACTTGATTTATTTTCATAGCAACCTTCGTCATTTACCAAGGAGAAGCCCACAATACTATCAAGGAGACACTAAGATGTGGGATATTGCAGGAGATCAATTTGGCTCTTGACGAAGTTGGGATGCTTCAGTTTGCAAACCTCTGAACCCAACATACAAATTGTAGTATTTATGGATGGTGGAGATGGTGACCAAGGGAATCGCAATGATGAAGTCGAAGTTGTTCTACTCGATATTCGGAGACATTGTTGGTTAATCTATTTCTTTGGTTGGTTTTTTTTGGTAAATGGACAAATTACAAAGGAACACTTGGTAGTTTGGATGTTTTTTCCTTTCAAATGGGTTGTGTATTGAATCTATTCATGTTTTGTTTTGTTTGATTAGTATTGATGCTCAACTAGTAATCCATTATGGTAAAAATAATTATGTGTACGTCATTTTTTCAGTTTGACTTTTGGAATATATATAAGAATATAAACATATATATGTAAAAAAAAAAAAAAATATATATATATATATATATATAATACATGTTTAGCTGTGTTATATATATAGTCATCCATTATGGTACAAATAATTATGTGTACATCATTTTTTCAGTTTGACTTTTGGAATATATATAAGAATATAAACATATATATAAATATATATATATATATATATATATATAATACATGTTTAGCTGTGTTATATATATAGTCATGCATTATGGTACAAATAATTATGTGTACATCATTTTTTCAGTTTGACTTTTGGAATATATATAAGAATATAAACATATATATATGTGTGTGTGTGTGTGTGTGTAACACAGTAAACATGCATTTTATAGAATAAACTTCTATTGAGGGATCTCTCATTTTGTTAAAATGAGGACCTCCCAGTTCCTGATCAAATATTGCTTTCAATGTGTTTAAAACATGTTTTTAAGAATACTCGTGAAAAATTGACTCAACAAAATATCAAGAAAAGTTCGATCGAAACAGTTGTTCATAAATGCTGACAGAAACAGTTTTATGAAAAACTACTTCGATCAAGCCATTTCCGGTAATATTTTGTGCAGATTTCTTGCGAGTATCCTTAAAAACATGTTTTAAACACATTGAACGGTTCCGATCATCAATATTTGATCAGGAAATGGGAGGTCCTCATTTTAGCAAAATGAGAGATTCCTCAATAGAA